>JAYJMF010000001.1:2998091-3008290 GCA_036873715.1 Salvia sclarea | reverse complement strand
AAAGGAAGGATGAGCCTATATTTCAGGGACGGACGAAAAAGGAAAGTTGGACCTATATATGGGGGACGGAGGGAGTATCATTTTTATTTTATTATTATTATTATTATTAAGTTTTAGTTTTGGCAATTAGTGCTCCATACAAAATAGAGAGAGTTGAATATCCATTGTAACCCTAGCTTTCAAATTCAACCAAACAAAGCCCTCTCTCTCTCTCTCTCTCGCTTTCTCTTTCTCTTTCTCTTTCTCCTTCTCCATCTCTGTGGCGCAGCGCAGCGCAGCACCAACACGACCCAATAAAAGGGAGGAGAAGAATAATACGAGTGATTGAAGAGGTAGTCCAGTCCAAATATCCCCCAACGCAGTCGCATAGGGCAATTAGGCGAGCCCAGCGGATTTTTCGATTTTCAAGATTCTTTCTCTGCTTTTTATTTAATCAAATGCAAACCAATAAATCAATTTCTCTCACTGCTTCTCTTTGCATGAAGTTTAGTCCTCTCCGCCGCATCGGAGTTGGAGTCCTCAATACCTAAACCGCCTCTTGTTTTAGCCACTTGGAAGGATCCTTTATTTGCTGCAATTACCCCACCATCTCCTGTTTGTCTCCCTCTTGCGACGGCCACGGATTGAGCCCGGGAGAATTTGAGTTCTTTTTCGTATTTCCCCTTTTCGTAGTTTTTCCTTTCGTGAATCTAGGGTTTCTTTTTCCCTTTCTTTTTTTGTGTGGAATTCGGGAGGGGATAGAATGGCGGGGAATGGGCAGGGGATAGAGCCCGCCGTGCTGGATGACATCATCAATCGCTTGTTGGAGTTCCGAAACGCGAGGACTGTGCGCCAGGTTCAGCTTTCCGAGAATGAGATCCGTGCTCTCTGCACTACGTCGCGCGAAATCTTCCTCTCGCAGCCTAATCTCCTCGAGCTCGAAGCGCCTATCAAGATCTGCGGTATCATTTCCTTTCCTTCTCTTTCCATCCTCTCCAAGAATTTGTGCTTTCCGTTATCTGCTGCATCATGCATACCCTAGCATGTGAAAATATTTCACCTTTATGGTGACTCGCTAGAATTGGTCATGGTGTGGAAAAATGTATTTTTGCTGTTGACTTTTCTCGGCGAGAGGAGGAATTATTGAATGATAAGTATGTTTAAATGAGTTGCATAAACAGATTTTTATGATTTGTACGAATCACCAAAGTCTCCTTCCAGTGTAGCACTGGATGTTTCATGGCTACCGAATGTCATGAGTGCATTGTAATTCGAGGGTTTAGTTCTGGATTATTAGGTTAGATGAAGGGAAGCTGTTTCACGTTGTTTCTCAGTGCTACTATTAACATGAATAATAATTGTAGCTGTGTAACAGTCGAGAATATAAAATAACTGAAGGGTGGATATCTCGATAATGCTCTTCTGAGATGGGATAATAAGTTTTCATTGGCTGATCATGAACCTGCTTTACTTGTAACTTGAAAATATTGAAAGTCTTCATCTGGAATTTCAACATTATCTTGCTACCTCATTTCACTTATAAGAATTTCAACGCCCAAAGCATGCATAATCCGTGAGTAACATGAGGTGTCTCTTGCCAGAAGTAGCAACCACACTTAAAAGATTCTTATTTTTCTCACAGTCGACTAATTACTCTTTGCAAAGGTAAATCTAGAGTTTCTATGTTCTTTATGCCTTTATCTAATGATATGAATATAATGTACTGCCTCAAGTGTAGTTTTATTGAAGCCGTTCTAGTCTTATATGACACTTCTATTTTCCTGTCATGAGTCTACGATAGCTTAGAATATATTCTTTGGAATCTATAAATTTTATGGATATGCATTCAGCTTTGCTTCTTAAGTAGGCACTCTATATATGTGGAGTTATACTAGTTCATGATACTGGACTCCAGAAAGAGAAAAAGAAAAAAAGCCTGATCAAAATGTTATTTTGCCACTCGGTCCTGAATATACACAGATGGCTATTTGTGTGTTTAACTGAAGATAAAAGTAATATATATTTATGTTTGCATATCCTTCTACGTAAGCTTTGTCCTAAAATAGAAGATATTTAGATATCCTTATTTCCCCAAAGTGAGAAAAGCATGCCTCTTATTTTTTAGTATCCTCATCTTTGTCTGCTTCAGAATGAATGCACATTTTCATGTGTTGTGACTTGTGATAAAAGACAAATTAGAGGCTATGTTTGAGTTGTGCATGTAACTCTTCTTGAGTCTTTATAAGCTTGGCAGTTCAGTTCATATCTATAAACCCAATGACATCCTGGCATTCTAAGTTGGGTGAATGAGATTATTTTGATGCTTTTTCCTTCTTCTTCCTCTCTATTTTAACCTGCTTTGGAGCACTACTACATATAGTATGAAGTTTGCGGACAATGTTGCTTTGTCATCTCTTAATCTGTCTGCTTCTTCCCTTCTATTGGTGGATTTCTATGTCGGGTCTTTGAATTGGTATTTAGCCTTGTAACCAGTGTTAGTTTCATGGCTAGAACTATTAAACAAAACCAGTTGATCAATTTTTATTGTAAAAGACATAAAAGGTCAATGCTCCTTTGTTTATAGATTCAGAACCCTTATTTGGTGTATGTGGAAGCCTTATTTGTTTATTTGGTTTAAATATATTTCATATGAGAAAATTAATTTACAATTTTTGTGGATTGCAGGTGATATTCATGGCCAATATGGAGATCTTTTAAGGCTTTTTGAATATGGGGGATTCCCTCCAGAGGCCAATTATTTGTTCCTGGGGGATTATGTTGACCGAGGCAAACAGAGTTTAGAGACAATATGCCTTCTTCTTGCCTACAAGATCAAATATCCTGAAAATTTCTTCCTCTTAAGAGGAAATCATGAATGCGCTTCCATTAACAGGATATATGGATTTTATGATGAATGTAAACGCCGTTTTAATGTTAGGCTGTGGAAAGTTTTCACTGATTGTTTCAACTGCCTTCCTGTCGCTGCTCTTATAGATGATAAGATACTTTGCATGCATGGTGGTCTTTCTCCTGACCTAACAAATTTGGATCAAATAAGAAATTTACCTCGTCCAACTGATATTCCTGATTCTGGTCTGCTTTGTGATCTACTTTGGTCTGATCCTAGTAGAGAAGTTAAAGGTTGGGGGATGAATGACAGAGGAGTCTCATACACATTTGGTCAAGATAAGGTGGCTGAATTTCTCATGCAACATGACATGGATCTTGTTTGTCGTGCCCATCAGGTATTGATACTTTCTTTCTTTCTTTTAGTACTCCATTTTGGATCTGGCGCTGATGGTTATGGTCTTGCATGAGCAGGTTGTTGAAGATGGCTATGAATTTTTTGCTGATAGGCAACTAGTTACCATATTTTCTGCTCCCAACTACTGTGGTGAGTTCGACAATGCTGGAGCTATGATGAGTGTTGATGAGAGTTTGATGTGCTCGTTTCAGATTCTAAAACCAACCGATAGAAAGCGGCTCTTGTGAAGCAAGTGCTCTCATCAGTGTTATTGGCTCTCTTGGATTATCCAGGTTTGTTTGATCTCCTTCTCTTCCAATTTGGATTTGACATCACAGCCATTTAAGCAATTGCGTGCTTGCTTTCTTCATATCTCTGCCATTCGTCAATATTTGGATGTTTATCTTTTCCCCGAGAAAGCTGTTATATGGTTTGGTGGATCTTATGTGGATCATTATTTTACAAAAGATTAAATTCTTAATTTACAGGGAGTTGGGTGAATAAAAAGAAACAGTCTCTTTTAAACATAAGTTGCTAACTTTCAATTTTCTATATTGAAAAGTACTTACCATTCTTATGCTGGAATTTGGTTCATTATGTTGGTGCTCTGTATATTGTTTGGCCTCTCGCTGTTTTGGTTCATGATTCTGTTGCATGTTCTAGTTTCAGTTGCATGCATTTTGTTATTTTGTAGAAAGAAGGCCTTTTATACATCCTGTTTTGCATCTCATTTGAATCCCAATATAACAAATCATGTAGTAAACTAGTTGCATTTCTGCCATATATTGGTGAGATTAGGATATTCTTTTAGCCATTTCTGCTTCTTCAATACGTAATCCCAGATTCCCAATAGTGAACTAATTGCATGGTTTGCAGTTATTTGGTAAGATTTTGTATGTCAGAGTGACATGATATAATTTTAACGAGTTTCATCCCTTAGTGGTTGGTTGGAAGGGATAATTGTATATCATGTTATTTGGATCTCTTTTGCTAGTAATAAGCTTTGTGTTTCATAAATTCTTGCTGGACCTAGTTAAGATTTACTCAATTAATGTCTGAAACTGAAAGTCAGCTTTACCCACCTCTTTGCATCCAAAAGTGATCTGTTTGTGTTTCTCGTTTCTTGACTTTGGTCCTAGAACATTACAGGTTTTATATAATCTTTATGAACACCTTTGCAATTGGTTCTTGTAATTTATAGAAACAAAGAAGGCTTACTTATATTAGAAGGGAATGTCTTTTGAATTTGAATTTTCTACACCAGTTAGTATTGTCGCTGGAGATGGCGTAGTTGACAAACTACGGTGACCAGGACTTTATTTATTTAAGGGGGATTCTTTTGCCTCATATTCTTGTATGTAGATCGGTGGTGGTAAGTGTATAGGGCACACCATATTATGTTTTTATCAAGTTCGGCCTTGCAAATTGTTGTTATCCTTGATTATTAAAATTGTATACGAATTTTATTGTCGTTTGATGACCTAATGTATCCTAGTCGTTTCAACTTTGTAGAACGTGGAGAGACATGAACATGGTACTAAGGCATTGTGCAATGACGGTGTGTTTAAGAATCTTGTTCATGTATTGTTTCCTGAGGTGGGTACCCCTAAAGACTGATTCGGAGGCAACTATGATCAAATGGCCCCAAGTGCTGTATTTTTGTTTTGTTGTTCGCTTTTATTATATTTCTGAACGCAATTTATGATTCGACTGTGTAAATCCACATGTTTTGGTAAATTGCGATGCAACTGTAGATTTGTTGCTAAATTTCTGAGTTGCCTCCTGAATATTATTTTTAATATTGTAACGTTGATTCAGTTCCGTTAGTTACTTTGCCAATCATGGTGATGCTGCCCTCGTCTCACTCAGATTTTAGTATACACAATTAAATTAACATTTAGCTTCTCTATCCAAATTTATCCGATTTATGAGAATTTGATTTATTGTCTTTGAGGTATTCTTGATTTATTATCCGATTTATCAGATGATAAATAAAACTGAAAGCTCGTCCACTTTGATGTCTCATTATATTTTCCTGTTGCATGATTCACTATTATTATATTTTCCTGTTGCATAATTCACTATTATTAATTCATTATATTTTCCTGTTTGGATTCTAGTGGGCTTATTTTAATTCTATTTGGTCAACAGCTAAATTGAGTTTTTTATATTTGAAAGACCTTCAAATGTGTTGCAACTTACGAAGAATGAGGTCCAAGTTTCAAACCTTTCCTTCCACCAATAAATTTTCTTTAAAATCATTTTTCACTTAGGTTTAATGTTATGATAAAACTAGGGATGTCTATCGGGTCAACCCTATCGGGTTGTCGGCTATTCGGTGCGGGCTAATCGGGCTAAATTTTTTTTTGGGCTAAAATTTTTCAACCCTAGCCCTAACCCTAATCCGTTCGGGCTAGCCCATCGGGCTGGACACTTTGCCAAAAATTATTTAACATGTATTCCTCTTTGTCCTATTTGACTTGTCCCATAATA
The DNA here is from genome assembly GCA_036873715.1 of Salvia sclarea. Lineage (NCBI taxonomy): Eukaryota > Viridiplantae > Streptophyta > Magnoliopsida > Lamiales > Lamiaceae > Salvia > Salvia sclarea. The sequence continues at coordinate 3,002,574 of JAYJMF010000001.1, read as the reverse complement.
TATTTTGGACAGTCCAATTTGATTTACCTTGTTTTTTGAAAATGAATTAATTTCATCTTGAAAAAAATATTGAACCTACTGGTTCGTACCACTTTGGTCGGCACAAAATCACGACTTTATTAATAATATTGCGAAAAATAAATGATGGGACGTAAAGAGTATAAGTAAATTGAAGACTAAGGGTTTATAAGAATAAATAATATACATATACAATTAAAATTGTAAAGTTAAGATGTTATTGTGTGGATTAGTGTTTTGAGACGAAATTATGACACAAAGCGATTATTGTTAATTCTTTTTAATTCCCTAGCCCAGCGGGCCGACTCGCAACCCGTTCGGGCTAGCCTATATAACCCGCGGGCTAATCGGTCTAGCCCATGTAGCACGCTTTAATTTCGGTGATAAAAATTCAACCCTAATCCGCTATATTTTTCGGTTTATTCAGGTCAACCCATCGGGTTCGGGTTGAATTGACATCATTGAGATATGATGAAATTCATTATGAGGATGATTTTCGAGGGTGCACTCAGCAATATGAGAAATTCCCAGGGTGCATTTTGCAAATAAACCAAAAAAAAAAAATCTGAATCATGATCATCATAATAATTTAATAAAACCCCCCACATCTCCACACACGTGAGTCTCTCTATTCTAGTGAAGGAGAAAAGCTAAATTTCCGAATGTTCCAAATTCAAACTCTCCCAACTCCCTTACGCCACCGCCGCTGCATCTCCGCCTCATCTCCTTCCTCCTCCTCCTCTACTCTCACACTCCCCATTTCCACCACCAACAACAATCACTCAATCCAATCCCTCTGCAGAAAGGGCAAACTCAAGCAAGCTATCCGCTTGCTCTCAGACGAGGATAATCCAACGCAGCATACCTACGAGCTCCTAATTCAATCCTGCGCCCAAAGAAACAGTCTCTCCGACGCATTTACTGTGCACAAGAACCTCACCGAAGATGGGTTCGATCAGGACCCTTTCTTGGCCACAAAGCTCATCAACATGTATGCCGAGCTCGGCGCCGCGCGCCACGCCCGCCAAGTGTTCGACGAAATTACTGACAGAACAATATTCGTCTGGAACGCCATTTTCCGCGCTCTGTCTTTGTTGGGCGATGGGGAAGAGGTTCTGAGATTGTACAGGAGGATGAACTCGGTTGGGATGCCCTCTGATCGGTTCACTTACACGTATGTGCTCAAGGCCTGCGTCGTTGCGGGCTCGGAGGTCTCTTTGCGGGGGAAGGAGGTTCACGCGCAAGTCCTGCGCCGCGGCTACGATGACAATCTCCATATTATGACTACTTTAGTCGATATGTATGCGAAATTCGGGTGTGTTGATAGTGCTAGGCTGGTGTTCTCCTCAATGCCGGTGAAGAATCTTGTTTCTTGGAGTGCTATGATTGCTTGTTTTGCTAAGAATGGCAGGCCGTTTGAAGCGATAGAGCTTTTCCGCGAGATGATGTGTGAGAGTGGTGACGATGTGTTGCCTAACTCGGTCACCATGGTGAGTGTGATTCAAGCCTGCGCGGCCCTGTCTGCGTTGGAGCAGGGGAAGTTGATACATGCCTATATTCTTAGGAAAGGGCTCGACTCGATCTTGCCGGTTATGAATGCGCTTGTGACTATGTATGCTAGGTGCGGCGATCTTGAATTAGGGGAAAACGTTTTCAGGCAGATGGATAAGAGGGACGTTGTGTCTTGGAATTCATTGATTTCGAGCTATGCCATTCACGGCCTGGGGTCGAAAGCTCTTGCAGCTTTCGAGGAAATGGTGGAATTAGGCGTATCGCCTACTCCAATCACGTTTATTAGTGTATTGGGAGCTTGCAGCCATTCGGGGCTCGTTGATGAGGGCAAATTGTTGTTTGACTCCATGGTAAAAGAGCATGGGATTCGCCCTAGTGTGGAGCATTATGCTTGTGTAGTCGATCTTCTTGGGAGAGCTAACAGATTAGATGAAGCGGCTAAGATCATAGCTGATATGCGGGATGAGCCGGGGCCGATGGTGTGGGGCGCCCTCCTGGGGTCGTGCAGGATTCATTGCAATGTAGAACTCGCAGAGAGGGCGTGCAGGAGTCTGTTTGAGCTCGAGCCCACGAATGCAGGGAACTACGTGCTTCTTGCTGAGATATACGCAGAGGCAAAGATGTGGGAGGAGGTGAAGAGAGTGAAGAAGCTCGTGGAGGAGAAGGGGCTGCAGAAGGTGTCGGGTTGCTGCTGGATTGAAGCGAAGAAGAGGGTGTACTCGGTTAGGTCCGTGGACGAGTTGAACCCGCAGATGGAGGCGATCCACGCGTTGGTGGCGAGGCTGTCGGAGGAGATGATGGAGCAGGGGTACGTGCCGGAGACGAAAAGCGTGCTGTACGAGCTTGGCACGGAGGAGAAGCAGCGGGTGCTGTTGGGGCATAGTGAGAAATTGGCTGTGGCGTTTGGTTTGATAAATTGCAGCAGAGGAGAGACGATAAGGATTAGCAAGAATTTGAGATTGTGTGAAGATTGCCACTCTTTTACCAAGTTCATGTCCAAGTTTGCAGATAGAGAGATAATGGTGAGGGATATTAATCGGTTCCACCATTTTAGGGATGGGGAGTGCTCATGTGGGGATTATTGGTGAACTCATTCTTCTATTCCAAAATGATGTGTGCCTTTTATAGTACTTTTTATTTTGTAAATGATGTCATTGTTTTGTTGGGGAAGGGAGGGGGAGTCTTGGAACTTTTTTACCTGCTTGGAAATGTTTGTTATATACTACTATCTCCTAATCAAATTCAATTAGTATGATTTATTAATTTTGTTTAGCAGTATTAATTATTAAATAATGATTTGGGGTCTATTATATTTAATTAGAATTTATTAAACATAATTAAGGCATGTGCACCGAAGTATGCTTCATACATGTAGATAAGGTTAGTTTTCAATAATGCTATTCGGACATTACTATGGCCAGCCATACAAGGCTATTTTAATGCATAATTTTAATAAATTATTAGTAATTTAAATTCAAAACCTAATTTGTTAATTGTATTTTAATTTTATCATTTTTCACATTTAAAATTTGGTTTCAAATTGAAATTAAAAATTTTAAATTTAAATTTCTCTATATAATTATTCCCTTGCATAGTTTTAATACTATATTAGATATTAATCTCTCTTTTTCTTTTAAAATAAATAAATGAAAAACAAATTTATGTAAAGGTATTTTAGGAATAATATTTTTCCTTTTTTAGATAACTCGATTCTAATTTGAATTGGTCCGATTTGCAAAAAAGATCTATTGTATGGCTGGACATACTATGTCCGAATAGCACTACTCTTCTTATTTTATGAGATTTGAGTGATCACGGATTCACGGGGTATTAATTGAAGTCTCATTTCCAACATAAAAAGAGAGATAGAGAAGATTGTGCACTCTTTGTTTTATCTAAACAAGACAATGTGATGGTGTGTCAGCTTTGTTTTGTTCTCTTCTGTTGTATTGTGGCACATGACAAGGAAAGTAAATTTGATGCTACTACCGGACCCTTTTTCTGAAATAGCTACAAATTAATTCAAAAAAGAGTGGCAAACAGATCTTAGGAGGAAATAAATATAGGCTTAATTGCCTATAAATACACAAACTTTGTAACTAAAATTATTATTTTGATTAAAAAATATATGAATTTTACAAATTTTGGGAATTTGACATACTTCTAAAGTTGGCCGGGTAATAACTTGATTATTTGGAGTCCGATTAACAATCCGAAACTACCGTCAAAAAGCTCTCGTCAATACCCATCAATTAATGCCCGTGTTTTTATGTTGCAATCAACGAAAATGGTAAGATAACAACTTAAAGGTTATTTTCTTGAAAATTTATATTTATATATTTTTGTTAGAATTTGAATTTATGTGTCAAGCATCATTATAAAACTATTGTTGAGAGCTTTCTGACAGTAGTAGTTTCAAATCGTCAATCAGACTCCGAAAAATCAAGTTATTGGTCAACGAACTTTGGAGTTTGGTTAAATTCTAAAATTTTGTAAAGTTTGTGTATTTTTTGACCAAAATAATAGTTTTGGTTAAAAACCAAAATTTTATGAAAGTTCATGTATTTAGAGCATCTCCAACGTTGCGTTAACTTTGCGCTGAGCGCAATTATGCAGCCAAAAATGAGTCCCAACCCTGCGCTATAACTCAACTCAATTTTTGAGGGAACAGTGTTTCTGCTCCACTAAAAGAGCAGCATAGTGGGCTGCGCTATCCATTCCCCCAAAAAAAATTTACTCCATTTTTAAATTGTTGAATATTTAGTGATGTATAATAATTATTTTCTTTTATGTTTATGCTATATTGATTGAATTGAAACGTTATTATAGTATTTAATTAATTTTGTATTATAGGAGTATAATTTTTATTATAGAACTACAATTTTGTTTTCGTATAATGAAATATACACTGGAACCTGATCCACCAGAATCTGATCGGTTTCAATACTTTCTT
>JAYJMF010000001.1:2977731-2991382 GCA_036873715.1 Salvia sclarea | reverse complement strand
CATATCTCCTTCCCAGTAGGTCGTCTCGGGGCCCGTAACGCGTCTATTTGATCCTTATGTATAGCACTAGGCCATGGCAGGGTCCAATCCGGCATTTGCCTCGGTCGAAATTTTTCATATTTTCGGCCAAACCTCAATGGGGTACCCCTAGGTTTAGTGTGAGAAGTCTTTAGTAATTATTGCTGAAATTTTGAATAGGCTAAGTATCATTTTTTCAAAATATCTAAATCAATACAGACTAATTATCAGCGAGCACTAAATATTTAAGTTGCTATTTAAACTTCTAATATAGCGAAAAAGAATATCAAATATGGGAACACAATAAGATGATAAGTTAATAAAGAGCAATGTAGTTGATAACATACTTTGATCTTACCAATACCAGTTTTGTCCAAATATGGATGATCTTTTACATGCAAAAGCACGATGTTGAAAATATTCACATGTTAAGAAAGCTAGACTAGCTCCTACATTTCTCCTTCATCCAAAAAGGCTGAGCTTTCTGCATTTTCTTTTCTGTATTAATTAGTGGGAGTAAGGCTCTAAACCTCAGCCTAAACACAGGCGGGTTAAAACAAAAATTTATACAAAAGCGAAAGTGATATACTAAATTATGCTCTGCTCAGTGGGTGTACAAGCCAAAGCATTCCAAAAGCAAATCGGGTTGTTTGCTGCTTATGAATCTTCAGTTGGTTTGGAGAATCCTTCCATGGTTTTCTTCTTCATAAACTGTGACACCATCCACATCAGTGCACAAGTTAAATACTTAGCTACTTTGAATTCACAAAAAGTTCTTGAAGTATTTGCTGTAGTATGAGATGAAGTGAAATAGTAGATCACCTTCATGAGCATTGCTGGATACTGGGATAAGAGGTGATTTGTTGTTACTGTCCGTGAAAACTTTGGTAGAACGAACATGGACTGAGGCAACACGGTTCAGTTGAGCATTTGCTGGACTGCTTGAAAACGTAGGGGCAGGAGAGGATGGGCTTGCAGGTTTTGAAGCAACTTGTTTCAGTTGAACAACTGTTGGAATGTTTGAAGTTTCTAGGGCAGCAGCAGACGGGCTTGCAGATTTATCTGCATGGATTGCAGCCACGCGGTTCAGTTGAGCAACTGTTTCAACCTCTGCAGAGGCAGGGACATCCGAAATCGAGCCTGCAGATTTTTCTATCGAATTGGAGGCCTCCTCCTGCTTGAAAAACGAAGTGACAGCTTCTTTTACCTTATCCACCACACCTGTCTCCCCAGTGCTCTTCCTCGGGCTGATGGCCTCTGTTATAGCCTGCGAGAGTGCTCTCTCGTCTTCTCCTGGCTCCAGCTTGTTCAAGAAATACTCCTTCACCGAAACTCCTTTGTCATATGTTTGAGGACTGCTGGCCGCATATCGCTTTAGATTTCCTGCGTTATCACTCACAATTAGCGGTGCTTTCAGGTTTCCTGCATCCGCACTCATTAGATCTGCTTTAGCTTCCTGAACCGGTTGTGTTTCCGGAGATGTAACAGCAATGCCGGCAATCTTGCTAGCAATCTGGTGGGTTGCATCGGACACAACAGCGCAGGCCGGAGCGAGTTTGTCCGCGACAGCGTGAGTGGTGTTCGTGATGCTAATGTTGTGGGTTGCGTCAGACACGGCAGCACAGGCTGGGGCGAGTTTATCGGCGACGGCATGAGTTGTGTTCTTGGTTGCGTCAGACACGGCAGCGCAGGCTGGAGTGAGTTTGTCGACGACAGCGTGGGTAGTGTTCGTGATCATGTTGGCATTGATGTGGTGGGTTGCATCGGACACAGTGGCGCAGGCCGGAGCCAGTTTGTCAGCTACAGTTTGAGTAGTGCTTTTGGCTGCATCAGAAACGGCAGTACACGCTGGAGCTAGTTTTTCAGCTACAGCATGAGTCGTGTTTGTGATCATGTTCGTGTTCGTGTTCGTGGTCGGGGTTGTGGCCCTGGTCGGTGTCATGATCGTGGTCGGAGTCGTGGCCGTGGTCGGAGTCATGACCGTGGTCGGGGTCGTGGCCATGGTTGGGGTTGCAGGTTTGTCGAATCCTTGTAATCTGGCTTCATAGTTCATGTTTGGCGCCCTATGCCTCTCCGAGACGACAGGCTCCGCCCGCGGGTGCTGCCTCGCCGTCTCCTTCAGACAGTCAGGTGCTGCTTCCGACTCATACACTGATTCATTCAAAAAAAGCAGATGATGTTAGTAGTAGCATAACCGAACCAAGCAATTCGGCTTTCGATTCGAATTGAGTTTGGGTCACTTTTTTAATTTTAATCAAAGATGTAGAAAGTAGGGTTGATTGGTTAGCTACTTGGAGCGCCAAGATATTCAGGATCATAGTCTTGCTCATTATCGTAGTCGGCTTCAAATGTAGCCCCCCAAGCAGGGGTGATGTGGTCGTGGTCGTGGCTGTGATCGTGGATGTGGTCGCGGCTGTGGCTGTGGCTGTGGCGTTGGCTGTTGCTGTGGTTGTGGCTGTGGCTGAGGTTGTTGTGGTCGTGGCTGTGGTCGACGTGGTCGTGGAGCTCGAGCCCGTGCTTGCGGCGGCCGCTGATGCTGTGCCTCAACTTCTTGGCTGTGTCCTTCACCTTAGAGAGAACAGATTTCTTGTTGTCGGCGGCAGTGCAATGGCTGGGGCACACTTCATGATCATGGCATGTTCTAGCGCCGGGAGACACATTTGATGTCCAGTATGCCTCGTCAACTATATATATTTATTTTTAAATAATTCACCCTCTTTATGTATGTATATGATGTTACAGAATAAATAAATAATGAAATTAAAGGCAAGATTAGAGATATGGTGTAATTCTATATATGAAGAAAATGTACCTCTTAGGAGCTGCTCAAAAGTGGGGGATGTTTGAGATTTAGGCGATTTAGGGCTGCTCTCTGATAATTTCTTTCTCCTCTCGAGTTGAGCCATTCTCAATTTTGGGAATTCTGTTTTAGTGAAATGAAATGAGGAATATATATAAGAAGGCGCAGCCACCTTTTTTTTAGGCATGTTTTTTGGCTTCTTCAATGGACTATAATCTAAGACTAAATTCTGCCTTTGGCTCTTGTAATTTCCAAATATGTGACTCCTTGTAATTATACTTTTATTAGTAATTTACTAATTTGACTTGGTCCTACAATGGCAACCAAACCAAAATGCCCCCCACACAAGTCAACATCTAGTCATCTGAATTATATCTACACTTATTGATGTCTAATGTGGTATTACTCTAATTAGTCATACTCAAATTCTATAAATTGTGACAAAAAATTTCCTTCTTTTATTATGATAAATTTACTACTAAAGAGAAAAGCACTCTTGAGACTAGGAAAGGTTGACTTGAAATACCCTTTATTTTCCTCCATTTTGAGCAGAAAATGTTGCTTCATTTGTTTCATGAAGTGCACATCCCTTTCTGTGCTCTTACCACCAACACCTTCCACAAAATCTTGCAAATAAGTTCAAAAAGGGATGAGCAAGTTTACATATTGAGGAGAATACCAGTAACTGCTCACTTCATATCCAACTACAAGCCGGCAGTTTCGTCACGCCTTTGCAACACATCAGGCCGCGCACCCCAGCTGCATCGTTCCAACAACCTTCGTTCGCCAGCACATTTGCCAACAGCACATACGTAGCAGGATCATTAGGGCACAATTCCACAAGCTTCCTGGCTGACCGCAACGCAATCTCCTTATTCCCATGAACTCGACACGCACTTAACAGAGCTTTGTAAACAGAGGGACCTTTCTCTATATGCATACGACTGATAAAGGCCTCAGCTTCATCAAGGAATCCAGCGCGCCCATACAGATCCACAACACAAGCGTAGTGCTCCATGCGGGGTTGAAGGAAGTAATCGCGTTCCATCATGTTAAAATACTCGAGACCTTTTGAGAGCAGCCCACCATGGCTGCAGGCAGTAAGCGCTGCGAGGAAGGTGGTCTGATTCGGGTTGATCCCACTCATCCTCATTCGTTCAAACATTTCAATAGCTTCTCCACCATGGCCATGCTGGGCACAGCCTGTAAGCAACGAGTTCCATGATATCAAATCGTGCTCATCCATCGACCAAAATACCTTCTTTGCATCGCCAATCTCACCACATCTTGCATACATCGAAACTAGCCCATTCTGCACATGTAAATTTCTAACAAACCAAGTTTTTGAAACAAGGGAGTGGATCTGCTTCCCCTCCTCAAGAGCCCAACTCTTCCCCAATCCTTTTAGTACACTTGAAAGCGCGTACAAGTTAACAGCGAGCCCTGCCCGTCTCATATCACCAAAAGCCAAGAAAGCTTCATAACCAGCCCCAAGATTAGCAAATCCAGCAATGACAGCATTCCATCCAATTTGATCCAACCCTGCAACATCAGAGATGATTTTGTAATAATCCTTCAAGCTACAACCACACTCGGAATACGCAGTCACTAACGTAGTCACCAAGAAAGAATTCCACTCCAAACCCTCCCAAATCACACGGCAGTGAATCTGGCAGCAATGCACAAAATCAGCATGAGCACAAAACGAACTCAGCAAACTATTATACAAAACATGGTTCGCCTTCAAACCAGAACGAAACATTTCCCTGATCAAGATCATCGACTTCTCGGGGCAACAATTGTAAGCATACCCACCAATCATTGAATTCCAAACAACCACATTCTTATCAACCAATCCATCAAAAACCTTTCTTGAATCTCCCAAATTCCCGCACTTGGCATACATATCGATCAAACTACTCCCCACCGCGACATTACACTCCAACTCCATTTTAAAGCTCAAGCCGTGAACTTGAGCCCCCAATTCACCGTCTCCCGACTGAGCACAAGCAACCAATGCAGCTGAAACGGCAGAAGGCGTCGCACAAACATCCTCTCTCACCATAGTAACAAACAATTCAACAGCAGTGCCTGGGTCCCGAGCTTTCACATAACCAGAAATCAAGGCACTCCAGGTAACCCCATTTCTGCTAGGCATTTCGTCGAACAGGTTTTGGGCCCGGGAAATGTCCGCGCATTTACCGTACATGTTGATGAGGGAAGTGTTGATAAACACATTTTCTTGAAAACCAGCTTTGATGACATGGGAATGAAGCTGAAGGCCCATAAAGGAACAACCCATCTCGGCGCTCCAAGATATGATCTTGTTGAGAGCATAGGGGTCAAGCAGAGATTCGGGGTGCGGAAACGAGGCATTTTGGTGTAAGTTTGATGATTTTGTGGCTGTGGAAAAGGAAGGAAATCGAAATTTCATTCCTACTTTTATGTATCTTTATATAATCGGAATGTAGGCCCTCCTCCCCTGTCCACATCGTACGGAAAATGGATTTAAATCATGTTTTTATTTTATTTTAAAAAATAAAAATGTATTTAGTTTAATCTCATCATTTATAATTTAGTCTTAAATAAAATCCTCATCAATAACTTAAAAAAATAACAATAAAATCACATTGATAATTAAAGAGTAAACAAATTACGTATATGCATATAATAAATATCTTGCATACTGCATTATTCAAACTTTTAGGGGGTAAATATCACAAATTTAAAATCAAGAAAGATAAAAGGCCAGAACTATAATTTAAAAATTTATAATTTGATTATTTCAAATCTGGTTTCTACATTTTATCAAATTACTATTTTTTTAATTGAGAAAAAAAGAATGGATGTTTGTGATTGTGACGCATTATATATTTTTTTCCATGCAAGAGAATTGAAAATATAATATTTGCAATGGAGTAGAAAATGAAATACGTAATAGTCCATTTCTTTTGAGAAATATATAATATTAAGAAATTTGGGTATTATTAATAGTAACAAAACTGAATTCAACGTTATAATTGATAAACCCTCATACCGCCGTCTCACCCACCCCTCTCTGCCTTATCGAAACCGCGCCACCAAATGTCGACGTTCTCCGCGGCGGCGCATCTCCTTCCCCTCACCTCATCCGCATCCTCCCGCCGCCGCCGCAATGGCCCCACAACCACCGCAGTTTCCGCTCTCCCCTCCCCCACCTCCATTTTACAGTGCAGTCTCCCATCTCCCGCCGCCTCGTCCTCCTCCCAAAACCCTAAACCTTCGAAATCTCCGCCTTTTCCTCTGAACTCCATTCTGTCGCCCAAATCCATCGCTGTATCTGCTGCATCCTGCATTCTCTTCAGCATCGCCAACCCTATCTTATCCGGCGGCGACTTTACATTCAATTTGGGCGGCGGAGGAGGTAGCGGTGGAGGCAGCGGCGGGGGTGGTGGGGGAGGAAATGGCGGAGGCGGTGGTGAAGGTGGTGGCTTCTGGAATTTTTTGTCACCCGCCGCTGCTATCGCTAAGGACGACGATCCCCAACAGGATTGGGATTCCCATGGATTGCCTGCCAACATCGTTGTTCAGCTGAACAAGCTCAGTGGCTTCAAAAAGTACAAGGTGTCGGAGATCTTGTTCTTCGACCGGCGGCGTGGCTCGTCTGTTGGCACGGAGGACTCCTTCTTCGAGATGGTCTCTCTTCGGCCTGGGGGCGTTTACACTAAGGCGCAGCTCCAGAAGGAGCTCGAAACGCTAGCCACCTGCGGAATGTTTGAGAAAGTCGATTTGGAGACGAAGACAAATCCTGATGGCTCAATTAACATAACCATTCCGTTCCTCGAATCTACGTGGCAATCTGCTGACAGGTTCCGGTGCATCAATGTGGGACTCATGCCACAGTCCAAACCAATTGAGATGGATCCTGATATGACTGAGAAGGAGAGGCTGGAGTACTACAGGAGCCAGGAGAAGGATTACAGGAGGAGGATCGATAGAGCCCGGCCTTGTTTGCTGCCGATGTCTGTGCAGAGGGAGATTCTGCAGATGTTGAGGGACCAGGGCAAGGTTAGTGCGAGATTGCTGCAGAGGATTAGGGATAGGGTGCAACAGTGGTACCACGATAATGGGTACGCCTGTGCTCAAGTAGTGAACTTTGGTAATTTGAATACTAAAGAGGTAGTTTGTGAAGTGGTGGAGGGTGATATTACTCAGCTGGTGATTCAGTTCCAAGATAAGCTTGGGAATGTCTGCGAGGGGAATACTCAGTTCCCTGTCATAAAGAGAGAGTTGCCAAAGCCGGTACGTGTGTACTACAATATCTCTACTCAGTCGTTGCTTATAGTGAACACAATTATGTGAAAATATGTGCTGGGTTCTAGTTATTGAACTCATCCTTGTTAAGCTTATGGAATGGGGTTTTAGGAACCATACGTTCGTAAACTTAAAATTCATTTATTATATGATAGTGTGTAAGAAAAACCATAGCTTGGAACTTGGATTTTTGTTGTCTGCTTTTATGAGGAACTGTTAGAAGTGTGCTCTTGTTACTCTTTTCTCACCCTATCTCAAATGTGGTAAATTATGCTTTAACTTGTTTGATACTCAAAATGCTTGTCCCATCTCCGTAATGTATTTGTTTTGGTGATATTTATTACTATCATCTTGTATGGTGCATTCAATTTGATAATCCTGAGAATGATTTGTATGGATTTGATTAATCATGTGGTGTTGTAAATGTGAAAGTATTTCATATTGTGTATGTATATTTGAAAGTGTCTATTAATTGATGGGTGTCTTGGATTCATGTTGTTGCATTATTTATAACAGCTCCGCCAAGGACAAGTTTTTAATATTGAAGCTGGGAAGCAAGCACTAAGAAATATAAATTCGTTAGCTCTTTTCTCAAACATTGAGGTGAATCCTCGTCAAGATGAGAAGAATGAGGGAGGGATTATTGTTGAAATCAAGCTCAAGGAACTGGAACAGAAGTCTGCCGAAGTTAGCACTGAGTGGAGTATTGTTCCTGGTCGTGGGGGCCGTCCTACACTGGTAATTAGCATTCAAAATTAGACTATAATTAATTGGTATTCGTTGATTGCTAAGTGTTTTGTTTGACTGCACAGGCTTCAGTCCAACCTGGTGGAACAGTTTCTTTTGAGCATCGAAATATTAATGGTTTAAATAGGTCACTTCTTGGTTCAGTAACCACGAGCAACTTCCTTAACCCCCAGGTAATATAACTTTACTCTTCCCTAAAGCTTCCTTTTAAAATGAAGTACCATCCCTCATTTAACGTTTTTAAATCTGCATGAATCCGACTACAGGATGATCTTGCTTTCAAGCTAGAGTATGTCCATCCTTATGTAGATGGTGTATACAATCCTCGCAACCGTACCTTCCGGGCTAGTTGCTTCAATAGTAGAAAGCTGAGTCCAGTCTTCACCGGGGGACCTGGAATAGAAGAAGTTCCCCCTATCTGGGTTGACAGAGCTGGGATGAAAGCCAACATCACAGAGGTATAGCTTGTCCTTAAGCTTGCATGTTCTTACTGTATAGTATGATCCTGGCCACTGGATTTAAATTTTAAATCAGTATTAAAATGGTATTTCTGTAAGCTGCTAAGTCTAATAAAAAGAGGACATATTAGATAAGATAAGATGCTCTCATGTGAGCTAAACTAAACTCAATGTTGATTAGTCAGTACTGTTGAGATGCAAACCTGATGGTATTTCTTGTAGAACTTCACAAGGCAAAGCAAGTTTACCTATGGGCTTGTGTTGGAGGAAATAACAACACGTGATGAAAGCAGTCACATTTCTTCAAATGGTCAAAGGGTGTTGCCAAGTGGTGGCGTTAGCGCAGATGGACCTCCCACTACACTCAGCGGCACTGGTATTGATCGTATGGCTTTTCTGCAAGCAAATATCACACGTGACAACACAAGATTCTTAAATGGGGCTATAGTTGGTGAAAGAAACGTGTTTCAGGTTAGAAGCTGCAATTTCATATCCCTCAATCATTATATCATCAATATTTCTTAAAAAATTATACAATCGCTCTTAACTTGTTTTTAAAGAGCTTCTGAATTTCTTGTATTTTCCTTTGTTCTGCTGCAATATCATTTTTACTGAACATTTCATTAGGCTGCTAACTCTTCAAAAACCCTATTTTATGTCTTATGACCCTTTATATCTTGACCTCGACTGCATATTTAAAATGATTCGTGGATGGATGATTAAAGTCAATTTAAAGTATGCTTTTTTAACCTTTAAGCAGATATTAACATCAAGAATTGTTGTTAGAGTGCTGCTTCATTGCATCTCTTTGTAGTTATCATTTGACATCAGCAGTACATGTTTCCACGCTAATCTCTCTTCCAATATGTTGATGTCTTGCAGCTTGATCAAGGTCTTGGAATTGGTAGCAAGTTTCCATTCTTCAATCGCCATCAGTTAACCGTGACCCAATTCATCCAGTTGAAGAATGTAGAGGAAGGTGCTGGGAAGCCACCTCCTCCTGTTTTAGTCCTCCATGGTCGTTATGGTGGTTGTGTTGGAGATCTTCCCAGTTACGATGCATTTACTTTGGGAGGGCCTTATTCCGTCCGTGGTTATAACATGGGAGAGTTGGGGGCTGCAAGAAATATACTCGAGGTATAACCATCTACTTCTGACTGTGTAACATGGTCTCTCTTCAAACTTTGGTGACACTAGGTTTTCTTTAGTAAGAAAATGTAATGCTCGTTATATTATCTGTAGGTGGCTACGGAGCTCAGGATACCTGTGAGAAATACACACGCTTACGTGTTTGCTGAGCATGGAAACGACCTCGGGAGTTCAAAGGATGTAAAAGGAAATCCAACAGAGGTATACAGGAGACGGGGCCAGGGATCCTCTTACGGTGTTGGCGCAAAGTTAGGGCTAGTGAGAGTAGAGTATGCTGTCGATCACAACTCTGGAAGTGGTGCTATATTCTTCCGGTTTGGAGAGAGGTTCTGAAAAGCTTCATCAGTTTAGCACAAGTTGTTGGACCGAGATACGGATTTTACATATTCTGACTCAAGATTTAGTTGCCCTTCATGAGTTTGGGTTACATTTTTCGATGGGTAATAAAGTATGGAAATATGTTGCAGAATTAGACTTTGTATGTAGGTCCTTAGCTGTTGAATCACAGAGAAAATGACTTTGTTTTTTTTTCCTCGAGTGTAATGTCATATCGAAGATATTCCTGCGGATATCGACATTCAATATTTTTGATTCAACTTATATATGTATGTATGATCTGAAAGTGATGGATTGGTGGCCAATTTTTAGACCATATTAGGCATAAGCATAACAAATATGATATTCATGTTTGATAAGCTTTTTGAGTTAATTTCATGCATGTTAAAATGACCAACTTTTGCTACTCAATTTTCATCTATTTCAAATGTCATCTAAATTCCCTTTATGACAAGTTATTCTCTTATAATTGCATAAACAGAATAAAAAGGTATATACGAAAAAAACACCCGCTAGGCCGCTAGGTTTATATTTTCTTCATCAACAAGAGAAATAAAATGAAGGATAAAGCCAAAGAAAAAGAAGTTGACATCTCTCTGTATTTACCATTAATCTACACTTGCTATACAGAATACAGTACAGAATAGCACCCATCTCTTCCAATGAGTAAACTGATGCAATTATACAAGCACAAGAATTCTTTACCACAACTGTATGCGTGTCGAGCCAACTGGATATTTCGACTGGACCAGTATGCCACAACATTCGCGTATTCACAATTCTCAACTGCGTCAGTAAAAGTCTCAAATTCCCACTTATAGACCCAGTTCCTTTTTCAGTTGGGCCAGCGCTGCTTCAATCTCATCTATATTATCGTTGATGCTGCCGCCTCCTTTATCAGCTTCCTTCCGGTCAGCGTTTGCAGCGCTCTTAGTTCCATACGATTCATAGCCCTTTGCAGACTTTTTGTCATTGTTTTCAACAACCTCTTCATCTGTAATGTTGAGCTCTTTCTCTAAGAACTCAACAAACTCTTCTCCAATCTCCTGCCCAGATTCATGAATTTAATGGCTACAAATATAGAGGGAGTGAAGAAAGAAGGGAAAATGGATTTTAATAACAAGAAATCCAACTAAATCTTGCTCATAAAGCATCTCACCGATAACTCTTCCCACAAGCTCTTTGGCTTTCCTTGAGTATCAACAGTTGCCTCCCAGTTACGAAATTCTTCCTGAAGATCTTTGAAGAAGTCGCCTGCAGCAAACGAATTGTCTTAAGCATCTGAAGAAAAACTAAGATTTTACTTGCTAGAGAGGTAAATGCAAAGTGTCAAAGAAGATTTAGCATTGAGAGTGAGGAAATTAGAGACATATTGATCTCACAAGGATGATACATCTACCTATTGTTATTTGGACATCCCTCAAAAGGTTACCTGCATCATCGAGGGTTACAATAAGAATAAAGCATAAAAAAGGCTTTAACTCCTCCAGAAGGGCAATGCAGTGCTGAATGAGACCATAATTCATATACAGATGCTATAGGCTATAGCAGAACCAGAAAAGATTGTTTTGGCAAAGATTGAGCAAGTCCAGAGGATCAACAACACTGTTCATGAAGCAATACATGCATTTACTTAAAGCTAAAAAACAAATGAGGAAAATCACGGCATTGTTCACACAAAGTATCAATACCATTGAGTTATAACTATATCATCCCTATGCTTGGTACGTAATAATGTCACCTAAAGAGTGAAATTAATTTTATTAAGAGAGTGTTTGCTTTAGCTGATAGTATAGGCAAATCTACAAAATACTTTGATGGATTAATCATTATTGAACTTGTTTGATTATCTATACTTCAAATGCTCAATCATATGTTTGATCTATCTATCTTATCCCACAAAGTAAATGCTCCATAAATGTAAAATAATTTAAATAAGGTAACTGAAAAATTTAGGCCCTACGCACATTGATATCACATAATTTCTTTCTGTGTCAACTGATTTTTTTGCACAAGCATGCTGATCATTTATTGAAATCCAGTTACTTGAAATGGAATTGCTAACATCTAGGCATAGTTTAATAAAGATAAAGAAATTGATACATTATTAGGAATGACCAGTTTTGAAATCAAATATTCAGAGAAATTCTCCTCCAACACAGACATCTAGTAAATAAATGCCTGTGAATCCATCATCTACTATGGCTTCAATCATTGGGAAAACACATGATGACATCATAAAGGAAGTCAAGTATTACTCAGGGATTGACCCTAATATTAGGAATGATGATGCATCTTGAGACAATATTAGCTATAAGCATTTCCCCTTTAATGAAACAATCATACATATAATAATGATTGACATATAAAAATGGATGATTTTCAAAGCAAGTCTTTTACCTAATCCATAGAATTCTTCTTCAGCTTCTCTAGACCTCGTCTGGTATCCTCCAGTTGAATAAGAATAGTCAGATCCCTGCTTTCCAGCATCGTATTGACCCCTGGATTTCGAGGTCAGCAGTGTGTTATATGCGTGCTTAATCCGCATGAATTTCTCCTGAGCCCCAGCCTGCAGGCAACACAAAAGCAATTGGATAAACCAGATACAGCTGCTTTCATTCAACAAAAGTTGATGATTGTCGGATTTAGCAAAAGTAATTATGTGTGGCATGTCTCACAAGAGCTTCATTGTGGTTCAAAGATGGGCAGAGAGGGATACAACAAAATATAATGTTAAGGCAAAATCTTCAATTTCATAATTCGATAACACAAATCAGTATAAAACTCATGGGGGATAAGAGATAAAAAAGCAAAGGTATAGGCGCACCATCCTTGACCCTGGGCAAATTACATTGTTATTCCATTTCTCAAAGTTCATCGAATATGCTTCACATAAAGTTCAGTTGGGAGCCAATATGAAATTCTATTAAATTTTTGGTTTATTCTCCCCTCAATCAATAAGCTTAACAACAAATCATCCAGTTTTTAACTAATCAAGAAGCGAATCGAATTTATGAAAAAAGCCACATAAAAGATACCTCCTTGTTTACATCTGGATGATACTTGAGAGCAAGTTTCCGATAAGCCCTCTTTATATCCTTGGTAGAAGCAGAGGGAGAGAGGCCCAGAACCTGGTACGGCGACTCCCTCCCACTCGCTCTGATAATTCCCATCTTCTTCTTCTTGAGGTGCTGAGTGTGACTCCGCAAGAAGGCGCCGGGTGCGCGCACAAAGTGTTCGACGTTGTGTCCATGGCGGAATTTGAAAAGTAAAGGCGCAGAAGTCGATTTGAAGGCGCGCGGGCTTAAGCTGGGAATTGGGGGCGATGTGAGAGAATGAGCGAATCCATGCATGTTCTTCAATTCATATGGCTTCTTCTTCTCTCTGGATTCGTAGCTTCCTCCAACTCAACGGTTGTAATTCATTCCCACAACTATTAATTGGTGAGATTAAAATGCTGCAACTCTGAATATTTTCTTACACTACTTTTATTTAGCTCATAAGTCTCAGATAGTAACGTTTTTAATTAATTCTATAACTCAAAAAAGTTTTGAATATGCCCACAAATTTGCAAAAATATTGAGAGAAAAAATACTCCCTCCCATTTTTTTTAATTGACATCCTATACTTGGGCATATTTATTAATAAAATAAAATTATACCTAAATTAATCTCAATTAATAATTAATGATTCTTTGACTATCATTATATTGGTGTGGGAATACAATGTATAAGACAATTTTCAAGAAAATAAAACTACTCCAATTCTAGAGCGCATACAATAATGTGAAGAATATGAAGAATTTCTAGAGTGTATACATTAATTACCTACATTAATTAACAAGGATATG
>JAYJMF010000001.1:2955994-2977631 GCA_036873715.1 Salvia sclarea | reverse complement strand
GTTAAGAACCTTTACCAATTCGATGTGAAATAGAATGGATGGTTTCAACAGTACTACACCAACGTTTTTCATTTTTTATTAAAAACTTACATCAACAGTTTTTTTCACACACATCAACATTTATTTCTGGAACATTTAAAAGTATCATTTCAATACTCATTATGAAGTACAATTCCCAAATTCATAAAATCGAAAAGAATCAAAACTATTGACTCCAAATATTTTGATTATTACAATAGATAAGCTCTAGATGCTAAAACAAGTCTTTAATGCTTAGAACATTCCTGGAAAAAAAAAAAACAAAGAATTGGCAAAACATTGGGCAATATAATAATATTATTTTATCATAACATTGTGATTTCAATTGCTCATAAGCTAAGCAAACCGTGCTTTTCTCTTTCTCTTTCTCTTCCTCTCTTTCTCCCTCTCGCTATCTCTCCACATTTTTTCTCTCTGCAAACCCTAGTTGCTATGGCATCGGGCTCTGCTGGGCGCGCTCCAAATCCGAGTTCTAAATCCTTCGATTTCGGCTCAGATGATATTCTATGCTCCCACGAGGATTACGGAAACCAGGACGGCAGCAATGGTATCCATTCCGATCCTTCCATGGCAGCCAATTCCTCCAAGGTAAATTTCACTATTTGTTTTATGTATTCGTTCTTGGTGATTCGGAGCTTTTATTATTTGTTATTTTTTTGCCTGCTGCATTATTGGATTGTTACGTTTAGGGTTTGCTGTTTTATCGAAGGTGTTGACTATTTTGTGTTGGTGAGAGATTGATCGGTTCTGGTGTTCTTCGTTAGACTATAACTTAGATTCATGGAAGAAAAAAAAATGTCTAGTGATATGCTGCAAATGCAACGTTCTGTTTTCGTTTTCCTGTTACTTTTTTTTGTTCCTGAATTCATTTTCTTTTGCTGTAGTTCCTTCTTGCCTGTGATTGTTGTGTTAGATGTATTTGTCGATTACGATAAACTGTCCATGAAATTTTCTGGCTACAATCTAGGGAAGGGCGGGTGTGTAAAATGAGGTCTTATTGGGTTGAGGAAAGAAGATGAATGGATGTGGTTTAAGTTTTTCCGTAGATTAAAATGCAGAAATCTATAAGCCTGGGACTGTGAGTGATTTCATATAACAGACTGAAGTAGGGAACATAAGCATTTAAATTTCAAGAGTTCTTGATAGTTAGCCGAATACCTATTCTGTGCCCAGCAGCATTAGTTTTTGCTTGAGTGTGTGTTTAAAATGGCGGCATGATCCACTGCTATTCTTTTGATTGTTGGATTACTGATGATTAAGTGTTGTAACTACTAACTAGTCCATGCTCTGAATTAATCAGGAGTTTAACAAAAGCAGAATGGCGAGATCATCTGTTTTTTCTGCAGCAACTTATAGTACACCTGAAGAATCTTCATTTAGTCAAGATGTAATCTCTACTGTTGAGAACTCCATGAAGAAATACACCGACAATATCATGCGTTTTCTTGAGGGAATTAGTTCACGGTTGTCACAGTTGGAATTATACTGTTACAATCTGGACAAATCAATTGGAGAAATGCGCGCTGACTGGGTTCGCGATCATGGAGAGTCGGACTCAAAGCTCAGATCTCTGGAAAAGCATGTCCAAGAGGTACGTGTTACCATTTATTTTGTTGTACATTGCTACCATTTATAAATTGATGTCCTATATATTGCATGTTAATGCCAACCCCTCCGACTCTTCATTTCTGGAGAGATTCAATAAAATGCAAGAACAAATTTTCTGTTGAATCTTGATTTTCATGGAAACTAAAATTTAACTTCGTCAAATTTTTAGTCTATAATCCTTATTGTACTTTGTTGGATATTTGTGATTGGGTATGCTGTATATACTGTCACAACTAACAATTGGTTGTTATTTTGTCTTTAGTGTTTGCTACTTGTTTCTACTCAAGTGGTTTATTGAGAACTCTTCTTGGAACTGAAATTATTTTTGTCTACCAAATCTAGATGTATCATTGTAAACTAAAAGACATGATTCAATGAATTATTGAGGTTGGATGATTGAGTTATCATTCCGATATTCCTCTTTGATTTCTCTTCTGATCTACTACCTGTCTACCTTACGATGGGTCGTCGTATCCATCCTTTCTGAGTGAACTAATGAATGGAATACAGGTGCACAGATCTGTGCAGATCTTAAGAGATAAGCAGGAACTTGCTGATACTCAGAAGGAGTTAGCCAAACTTCAGCTTGCACAAAAGGATTCCTCTTCAGCTAGTACTAAACAACAGAATGAGGAGAGAACTTCTGCACCTGCTTCTGAACCCAAAACTCCTGAGAACTCATCAGATTTTCACGATCAGCAATTGGCACTTGCTCTACCTCACCAAGTAGCTCCGCAGCCCTCTCTCCATGCTCGGCCAGTTGAGCATCAGCATCCTTCAGTTGCACCACAATCATCCATGGCTCCCCAGAGCATGGCTCAAGTACAGGGATATTGCTTGCCCCCTCAACAAATGACGAATATACCCCCATCCCAACAATCTCAGACTCAGTACCTGCAGGCACAATCTCAAGTTCAAGATCTCTCGAGGATGGCACCACAGCCTTCCCAACCTCAGGGAAACATGAACCCACAGGTTCAATCGTATCAGCAGCAGTGGTCTCAGCAGCAGCAGGTTCAACCCTCCCAACAGTCTGTTATGCCACAACCGATTCGAGCCTCCTCTCCACTGGTTTACTCTTCCTATCCGTCTGGTCAGCCAAATCAATCCCCTTCTGAAATGCCTCCTGGAAGCATGCATATGCAGGTATCGTTCCCAGGAGCATCCCGACCCGGTTCAGGAGGTTCTGACGGATTACCTTACGGGTACGGTGCTCCTGCCAGACCAATTCAACAGCAGGTCCCGACACAACAACACAAGCCCGGGTATGCACCACAATCAGGGGAAGCTTACATGCCTGGCGGGCCTCGTCCACAACTTCCTCCGGGAAATGCATACATGGTTTTCGACGGTGAATCAGGAAGGCCACATCATCTGCCTCCACAGCCTCAGTTCCAACAAAATGTTTACCCCCCCAATCCGCAGAATCCGCCTCGTGTCCCTAGCACCAATGTGTTGGCCCTTCCTCAGACCATGCGTGGCCATCCCTACAACGAGCTGATCGAGAAGCTGGGCAGCATGGGATACAGAAGCGACCATGTTCTTGGTGTCATTCAGAGGCTGGAAGAGAGTGGCCAGCCTATTGATTTTAATACTGTGCTCGACAGGTTAAATGGGCACTCGTCGGGTTCTCAGCGAGGATGGTAAGCGTGCTGGAATCGACCCTACTGCTCGTGTGATTTTAGCGTTTACAGTTTACCATGTAATGAATAATAAAAGGGATTGTGAGATGTACGCTCGCATGATTTCGTATATATATAGGGATAAAGAGATGCTCTTTTATCAGTAATCTCTTTCCCAATGTTGTTACTGCTAATCTATTGTGAAAATACACTTGGTTAAATTATTTGAATATCGGGCTTTTGACGAGGCATAAATCTGGAACAGCAAATCTTTGGTTTATAACCTACATGGTCAGTTTAATTTAATTAAATAAATAAACACATGAAATGGCCATGAAGTGTTTTGCCTTTTTCTTTCTTTTTTCATAAAATCCCTAAAGAAAAGGCAAAAGTTTAAGTGGCGTGCAAAACTGGACTTATTATAGCCTTAATGTGGCCGGCAATTTGACATAATAAAATAATCAATCTTCGTCTCTACTCTTGTGATGAATGCTGTATTTCTACGTTTAATATTTTTATGCATTGATGTATGCTTGTTGAGATTCTTAATTTCGTATTACCCGAATGTTATCGCATCTTAATATTAAACACGTACACTCTTTTCTCTTTTAGGAAATATTTTTAAGTAAATGACAAGTTTGCAACATACTAATTTTTAAGTAAAATAGTCGTTCATATGGTCCACCGCCACCGGCCAACGCCAAGCTTTTATAAGATTTTTTTTGCCGGCCTAATAATGATAGAATAGACCAAACGCTCTCAAATTTAAGTCCACCACCAAAAACAAAGAAATGATGGAACAAACTACTACTCCCTTGGTCCCTTCATCCCATTAGAAGCGTCTAAGTAGTTAAGGGGCACGGAAATTAAGGAATAAGTATTTTGGGAGTGTTTAAGTTAGATAAAATAGGAAAGAGTTACTTTAAATGATAAAGTAGGAAAAAAGTAAAAATATAATTAAATAAGTAATAAAGTAAAAGAGAAAATGGTAAATGATAAAATGGGATAGATAAAAGTGGTAATTATTTTCTTTTATGGAATGTAGACACTTGTAATGGGACATCCCAAATAAAATACTTAGATTAGACACTTGTAATGAGACGGAGGGAGTGCATACTTAAAAATTGTTTTTCCTTTAAAATTGACTTATTTTTCCTTTAAAAAAACTAGTTTTTCTTTAACATGATACTTACGTAACATTAATTATTTCTTGGTTTCATAAACTCATAACCAATGCTGCAATGCATATCCAACTTATGAGTGTAGGATACCTTTGGATGTAGCTGAGCAATTACCATTTCTCGACTTTCTGCTAAAATCATGAGTTGCGGATTTGCTTGGATAACGTTGTTAAAAGGTATCAAAGTGCATTACGTTTAAATTTATTTCGATCGAAATGCAGATTTTTTTATTTGAATTCAAACATAGGGGGTGGAAAAACGTTAAATCAATAGCTCAATGCAGGTTTTTTTATGATGACGAACAATCATGCCTTGTCTGTAACAAAACAAATTTGATGATCCTGCATTTTCATTGCAAGAGTGAAATGTTTAATCGTGTTTTTATGTAGGTGGGGACAAGAGTGAAACCTAAGAAATCTTCGACAATCAACACACTCCCATCTACTGATCAATAATTTGATTTCTTTTCTTTGTCATGGTAGTTATCCGCAGTGTATATATAAAGAGGTGAGACATTAACCGGTTGAAACGCCACGAGAGAAATTCAAGTCTCTATGGAGAGCATACAAGGAAAGAGATTGATCTTGATAGCGTTATTGTTTGCTATAGCGAGTTATACACCGAGAGCGGAACAAATTAGCAACGAGCCTTCCACCGAAGCTCGAGACGACAATGTTGCTTCCTTGGAAAAGGCTAAGCTCCCAGAAGGGAAAAAAGGAGGTGGTGGCGGTGGTGGTGGTGGTAAAGGAGGGGTATACGGGGGAGGCGGGTGCGGATGGGGATGGGGAGGCCCTGGCGGCAGCAGTGGTGGTGGCGGAGGAGGAGGTGGGGCCGGCTATTGGAAATGTCAATGCACGAAGCATTCAAGCAAAGGCGGAAAGCACCATATGGTCGAGAGCACAGATTCGGGAAGTGAAGAATATAGAATGAGAGAATTCGGGGAATGCACGACGAGAGGAAGGTGTAGAGGAATGAGATTGGAGTGTCCACTACACTGTGGAGGTCCTTGTCTCTATGATTGCAGCCATAACTGCAAAGCTTACTGCAAAAGTTGAATCATTGTATTTGATTTTGTATGGTGTATTAGTAGAGGAGCAGGTTATTTTCTTTTTTCTGTCGAATGGGGTTAGCTATGGAGATGGTGTCTTGTACCTTAAATGTTGAGTTCAATAATATATTTGAGAATTAAGTGTAGAAGTTAGAATACATAACATTGATAATGAAGAAAACAAGTCATGTCATAACAAACAAGGTTTGCTACCTAAGTTTCTTCACTGTTTGAAGCTCACATTACTACTGCAACTTGAAGATGAAAGGTGAGATCAACTTACAAGTTTTAGGTTGTTGTGAGCCGAAGGAGAAGGTGGGAACCGATCCAACAACGGATGAATTACAAGGGAAGTTCACCACTGTCTGCAATCACAACTTTGCTCTTAGGTGTTCCGCTCTGCTTACCTTCAGCTTCGATCTTATATACCACGTCCATTCCAGATAGTACCTTTCCAAATACAACATGACGGCCATCCAACCTAAACACAGAACGCTTGGTTACTATACTCGACATAGAAGAAAAAGTAGTTTGACAATGTTTAGAGGTGAATAGATAGTTTACCAGCTGGTTGTCACAGTTGTGATGAAAAACTGAGAACCGTTGGTGTCAGACCCAGCATTTGCCATAGATAAAAGCCCTGAACAAACCAAACACCAATGTAACTAAACAATGCAGCTCTAATCAAACCTATGCAGTAATATTTAAACTTCAAAATTCTTCTTTGCTGTTCATTTTCCAACGCAAGTTATGCTAGTACCAGGTCCAGTATGTTTGATTTTGAAATTCTCATCCGCAAACTTCTCTCCGTAAATTGATTCCCCGCCTCTTCCATCCCCAAGAGTAAAGTCTCCTCCTTGAAGCATGAAGCTGGGTATAATTCTATGGAAAATGCTTCCCTTGTAATGGAGAGGCTTGCCATGTTTGCCAATACCCTTCTCCCCTGTATAGGCAAAAATCTTAGCCCAGGTGTTGATTGTGCCCCAAAAGTGCAGCAAAAGGGTCATGGCAACAGTCAGATTCTCATTAATAGGTTATTCGTATTCACTCAAAAGTATAAAAGTCAGCATGTTATAAGGTTTTAGAGATATGCTTGGCAGCAATTATTTGATGAAGCAATCAACCATATTAACAATTTAACTCAAAACAGTTCAACTGACATATAAGATCATTCACTCAGAGAACATAATGGTGGTAAGATAAACTACACTGAGGAAGATGACATCATCATACCTGTGCACAAGGCTCTAAAATTTTCTGCAAGGAAAAAGAACCAAAAAAATCATCAGTAAGCTAGCGACACAAACTAGGCGGCATTAGTCCAAAAATGCCTGTATACCTGCTGTCTTAGGAACAGTTTTTCCAAAAAGCCCCATGGTAATACGCCCTGAAAACAAAGGATGCATTCCACAGATAAGAATAAGGCAACGCGACTAACATGGTATGTGTTGCATCTGCACGCGTAACATTAAATCAAGGTATAATGATGGTGCAGTCTTTGAGACCCAAAAACTTTAGATTTGAAAATAGATTGCTCACAAAATTTACAGAAATAAAATTGCTCGCATGCCTTTGAGATCCATAGTGACATTCCTCATTTGCATTTGCAATTGCAAAGTATTCTATTGTCTAGTTGGAAGCTTACACCAAAGAATCAGCATATGATCTCCTAATATAGCCAAAAATAGAATTTCACATATAAGGAGGAAGAGTGTCATCTCCTTTTCTCAACAAGAGCAGTAATTCGATAATCCAGTTTCTTTTCCAATTAAACTCAGTAGTCTCCAAGTTCGACTGATGGCGTGTGCATCATAGGCTCGCAACATCAATATGTATCATAATCAAATACTTATAACATAAAAAGGGGAAGATGAGACAGGATTGAAGTGAATTCGAAGGTTTAAAATCCATATCCAAATCAGAAAAATAATTACTGCATCGTGTCAATACCAGCTGGTTTTCCATCGATCTCGACATCGAAATAGACCTTATGAGTCACCTCCTTTAAATCTTCTGTCGATTTCTTTGCCTGCAGGACAAAAATTACAAAGAATTACTCGCAATAATGTCCGGAAACAATGAAAATGTTGAGAGTTTAGGGTGAAAAAATGAAGATCTCGCTGAATTAGACGAAGACGTAATTCTGAACATAAAACCCAAAGCAAATAAAAAATCTAATTGACTGAAAAACAGCGTGAAGTGTGATGAACTTTAAGCATCCATGGACGAAATCGAGAAACTTGTGGTTGAAGATTAACCTGAACTAGCAAGGCGAAGAAGAGTAAGAGAGTGAAAAGGAGAAGCGATCTCCCAATTGCCGCCATTTCAGCTGAATCTGAGGTTTCTAATCGGTTAAGAATTAGGATGCGGGAGTGTGTGTGCTGTTGAGGAAAAGGGGTTTTGGTATAGAAGGATCTTTCACTCTGTTGAGTGTTGACTACAGCACACGGCTCCGTCTCGGCGAAAGTGTTACGTTTGCTTTTAACACAAAGTTGAAAAATAATGTAAATTGGTATAAAGAAGTGATAAAAATATACTCTCTCCGTCCCAGTCTAGTTGTTACGTTTTCCTTTTCGGGTTGTCCCAACCAAGTTGTTACGTTTCCTTTTTAAGACACCTTTATCACACACACAACTTTAAATAATATATATTCCTATCATCACTTTACATTACTTTTCAGCTCTCCTAAAATTCCGCACCGAAAAGAAACGTAACAATTAGACCGGGACGGAGGGAGTAGATGTTTATGTTTATGTTTTCGTTAAAAGAAAAATGAGATAAAGTAGACCTTATTTTTTTTAATTTACGAAACGTAACAATTAGACCGGGACGGAGGGAGTAGATGTTTATGTTTTCGTTAAAAGAAAAATGAGATAAAGTATGACCTTATTTTTTTTTTAATTTACGAAATTGCATTCCAAATTAAATTAAAATTAATTTAAAATTATTTTCACATTGGGGGTTCACGTTTAATTGGATTTATTTATTTATTTATTATTAAGTGTGCCTCTTCTGTTTGATATCTACACGCGCGACTGACTATTTCGGCGAAATTTGTAAAGGTCAAATAAACTATTACTAATATCTATGGTTAATAATTAAAGAGTTGAGGAAATGGGGATGTTTGGCGGGACGACTATGTGATTTTCCCGCCATCACAATAAGATGCCCTAACCGCCATTTAGTCGATTCCTTGCAAGATTTTCAGATCCTGCAGAGTTTTTCTCCCCAGACAAAAAAATGGAGGGTGATGGTTACTGCGTGGACGAGAAAGCCGTACATGTCGAGAAGGTCTTCTTCGACTTCCTCAAGACCTTCCGCGAGGCGGAGGGCGGCGGCGAGGCCTACTACGAGGCCGAGGTGGAGACGATGAGGGCCAACGACTCCAACACAATGTACATCGACTTCTCACACGTAATGCGCTTCAACGACGTGCTCCAGAGGGCCATTTCCGACGAATTCCTCCGATTCGAGCCCTACCTGAAGAGCGCCTGCAAGAGATTCATCATGGAGCTCCGCCCCACCTTCATCGCCGACGACAATCCCAACAAGGACATCAACGTCGCCTTCTACAACCTCCCCTTGGTTAAGAAGCTGAGGGAATTAGCCACCGCCGAGATCGGGAAGCTGGTCGCCGTCAGCGGCGTCGTCACCCGCACTAGCGAGGTCCGCCCTGAGCTTCTTCAGGGCACTTTCAAGTGCTTGGAATGCGGAAGCGTCATTAGGAACGTTGAACAACAGTTCAAGTACACTGAGGTTTGTACCTTACCAATGTGTCTCTCTTTGACTGGAATGGTATGTTGAATTTACAATTCACAGAAGGTGCAGATATGTCTTTGCCTTGTTGCTTTCCAAGTGTTAAATTAGGTTGAAATTTAGACTTTGCATCTTACGTTCCACTATTATTGAATTTGATATTTTAACAATTGGATCTCTGTTTAAATTGCTGCCTTTGTGCCTGTTGTATGTCCCAGTTTCATGGCAGCTTAACTCCATCTACAGCATAATGAATCATTTTTTTAACTTTGGGAGATTTTGTAAAAAATTAGGCGCTCACAGGTTGTGGTCCAGTGTTCTCCATTGCTAACAGGGTGGTTGAGTTGTTCTTTTTTGATGAATTTCAACCAATTTCATGTTTATTTTAGATCACTTAATAATTAGTAGCATAAGTAGAGAAATACTACTTTCAAGTTCCCGCTTTTCCTATATGTACCTGTTATGATCCTACTACTTGTTCTATCAGCAAATGACAGACGAAACTAACTGCTATTTCTGTGCTATAATCTTCATTTGCAGCCAATTATTTGCTTGAATGCAACATGTCATAATCGGACAAATTGGGCTTTGCTGAGGCAAGAGAGCAAATTTACAGATTGGCAGAGAGTCCGCATGCAGGAGAGCTCTAAGGAGATACCTGCAGGTTCACTTCCCAGGTCACTTGATGTCATCCTACGCCATGACATTGTTGAACAAGCCCGGGCTGGAGACACGTATGGATCACTCAGACATTTATTTCTTGTATACTCTTCTCTAGTAGATGGTCATTAATTGGCTTATGTTCTTTTCAAATTTTTTAATACGATTGCAGGGTTATTTTCACTGGCTCAGTGGTTGTTTTACCTGATATTCTAGCATTAGCCTCTCCTGGAGAGAGAGCAGAGTGCCGCAGAGAATCTTCCAGCCAGGCCAGGACTGGTCAAGAAGGTGTCAAGGGGCTTCGTGCATTGGGGGTGCGAGATCTATCCTATCGACTTGGCTTCATTGCCAACTCCGTACAGGTTGGTGACCTAACTGACTCATCCATGCTCACAGTTGATTTTAAATTTCTTGTATGCTTTAAGTAACGTATCATTGCATCTCTAATTGTGGATATATTCTTTTTGTCCATTCTAGATTTCTGATGGCAGAAGGGATACTGATATTAGAAAAAAGAAAGATGCCGATGAAGATGTTAGTCAGCAGTTCACAGTAAGTTTCAGTAATTCACAAATAACAAAATTATATATCCCTATCATTTGACTGTTCGTCTGCAATGAATAATAACCTATCTCCCTTCTAGCCATTAATGTTACTCATCTTCTTGCCTCGGTATTTATGATTATTTCTTTATTGCTAGTTCCTGTTAAATCAGTTGTATTGCTCAATTCTGAGACTGAGTTAGGTAAAGGTGCTTTGGCACGCTCAATTTGGGGCAATTAATCTCTGCTGCATCCACTGGGATTCTGAAAAGGCTGTAGCTGAATCTGAACTATCTTCTCTACTGTTTTGACTGATTTGGCAGGCAGAGGAGTTAGATGAAATACACCGAATGAGGAATACCCCTGACTTCTTCAACAAGCTAGTTGATAGTATTGCACCAACTATTTTTGGCCACCAAGATATAAAGCGGGCAATTCTGCTGATGCTTATGTGCGGTATCCATAAATTTACGCATGAAGGCATTAACTTGAGGGGAGACATCAATGTCTGCATCGTGGGTGATCCCAGCTGTGCAAAGTCTCAATTCCTTAAGTGTGTGCCTTTTCTATTATTTTAATTTATTGTGTGTTCCTTGGTCAATTCCCTTGCTTATCAGTTCATCTCCAAAATTCATGTTCCTTTCAGGTATACAGCAGGCCTAGTTCCAAGATCTGTCTATACATCCGGAAAATCTTCCTCTGCGGCAGGGCTTACAGCTACTGTGGCCAAAGAGCCAGAGACTGGTGAATTCTGCATTGAGGTATGGTTTTCTTTTTGGGCTGGGGACTTTTGATATGGCATTTTATCTTGATGTGCTTCCTATGATTTCTCTCAGGCTGGTGCACTGATGCTTGCTGATAATGGCATCTGTTGTATTGATGAGTTTGATAAGATGGATACAAGAGATCAGGTAATTGTAACAAAAGATTTTACTCCTAACCCACCCTCACTGCTCAGATAGCTATCTACATTATCTACGTTAATAATTTGTTCTAGCAGCTTCTTATGTTTGACTTGTGAATGTGTTTTAAGGTCGCCATTCATGAAGCTATGGAACAGCAAACCATAAGCATAACTAAAGCTGGAATACAAGCAACATTAAATGCAAGAACATCAATCTTAGCCGCTGCAAATCCTACAGGAGGACGTTATGATAAGACTAAACCGTTGAAGGTAAACATGTAACTGTATTCTTTTTCTAGGTGTAGCCCAAATGGCTATACCTAGTAATTGAATATATGGCACTTCCCGCAGCTATCTGATCGCGTTGCATACTAATTTTGCCTGTCTGTTTTTACAGTATAATGTGGCACTTCCCCCAGCTATTCTTTCAAGGTTTGACCTCGTGTATGTGATGATTGATGATCCAGACGACCAGACTGATTACCATATTGCTCATCATATTGTGAGAGTCCATCAAAAGCGTGAAGAGGCACTTTCTCCAGCATTTACTACCACACAATTAAAGCACTACATCTCATACGCAAAGACTCTAAAACCAAAGGTTTCCCTTCTTGTTTCCTCATAAATGTGAGTCTGATTTTTTATAAATATTATGTCTTGCTTGACAGATTTCATTCTTATGCAGCTGAGCCTCGAAGCTAGGCAATTATTGGTGGAATCATACGTTGCCCTCCGTAGAGGAGACACCACTCCAGGTAGTAGAGTTGCATATCGTATGACAGTGAGACAACTGGAAGCTCTAATCAGGCTCTCAGAAGCAATTGCTAGGTCTCACTTAGATACTCAGGTGCTTGACCTTTGCTACCAACTCAAAACCTTTTGTCAGAAGTATAAATTATTGTGCCCCAACTCATTTATTTATTTCGGATAGGTTCAACCTCGCCATGTGCGTCTTGCTGTGAGATTACTCAAGACATCAATTATCAGGTCAGAAATTAAGTAACAAATCTCGTGCAAAAAAATGTCCCAATGCTCTAATAAATTCATTTGTCAGTAATATCTTATATGTTGCCTTTGATTGTCTTGCAGTGTGGAGTCAAGTGAGCTTGATCTATCTGAATTTCAGGAAGAGAATAACGATGGTGACGATGGCGACAATGGTAGTGGTGGCAATGAAGATAATGCTTCTGGTCAAGGTGAGACTTAAACCCATTTGAAGTCCGCATTTTTGAGTTTATCTAAAATGCAAGCAACTGAACTTGTCATTTCATGATTATGCAGAAAATACAGAAGCAGCGGCAGCAGCTGCTGCAGGCCAGAAAGGAAAGAAACTAGTATTAAGTGATGAATACTTTCAGAGGGTTACTCGAGCTCTTGTCATGCGACTTCGACAACATGAAGATACTGTCGCACGAGAAGGTACCATACAGATGCATTGTTCATCACAGAATAGACTTTTGCTTTCCAAAAAAAGAAAAAAGAAAAAATCCATTCCTGATTGTGATGATACTTAATCTGTATCAACATGTGATTTGTATAGGAACGGGGCTGGCTGGACTGAGACAGAAGGACTTAATACAATGGTATGTTACTCAGCAAAATGAGAAAAACATCTATAGCACTATGGAAGACGCCAAAGTTGAAGTCGGACATTTGAAGGCCATAATAGAGGTAAATAACCATGAGACTGCCATTTATATCAAGTATAGAGTATACTCTCTTGATTATTGATTATTGATTATTGATAATGATGCAGAGCTTGATTCGGAGGGAAGGGTATCTGATAGTTGTGGGTGATGGAAGAGAAGAAGCAGCAGAGGGTGAAAGCCATAGGCCTTCAAGGGATGAAAGGATTTTAGCAGTGGCTCCAAACTATGTAGTAGATTGATTTGATTACTTGATCAAAGATGATTCCAAATTCAGTTGAGTAGTTTGCCTTTGTCAAGGAACGTGTACTATAAGTAATGCTGAGAGCTCAAATTAACAATACCTATAGATTTACAAAACTGTATTACTTTATTTGACGTTAATTACTCAAAATGTTAATCTGCGTCATATTCTAGTATTGGATCAGATCCATGTCACCAACACCTATGGCTATGACCACACCAGTTTAAACATTATGGACTCGTATAAGCGCGTGTCGTATAACAAGCTGACATTCGACAGATTTCATGATGGATTTTACGGTCACGATGGTGAACTCGTATTCCTTGATTATTAAACATTTTGGATTTTAAATCGACAAAATAGTAATTCACACTTATGAAATTAGACATTATGGACTCGTATTCTGCAATAGATACAATTAAATATCAAATCGACAAAATAGTAAAAATTGTTTCTTATGTTTAAAATGCTAATATATACTCCATTTACTTAATAAACACAATATTTAGGCATATTTCTTTTTAACTCAAAGCCAAGATAAACCCTTCTTATATTCGTAAACAAAGAAACCATAAAAAATAAGATCACAATGAAATGATAAATCAATCATCAATCTACACTTTACAAAGACGGAAGCTAGTGAGATTAAACCAAAATTCCACGAGCCGTTATTGAATTATTCAAGAATCAATAATGTATCATCAAGAATCTACAATGTATCAACCTCAGAAAATTCAATAATGGAAAAGAAAAAACAAGGTCGAAGCTCTCCAACTCCAAAATGTTTCTCGCCCTCTCTTATTCAACAAACATGTGCAATAAGAATCAGCTGCATCAAATAATACATCCCAAATCAGAACGAATGTTACAATCGAAACGACGTCATTTAATTGTTACGTCAATTTTAATTTGGAGAAATTTCATTCGGTTGTAAAATAAGACAAATATTACATTCATTTATTTTTGGAAGAAAAAAATTCGTTTGTAATTTCAGAAAGTGTGCAAAATTTGTGTGATTTTATTTTTATTGTTTATTTCATTAGATAATTTTGTTTTATTCAACAATATTGCAAATTATAGGAAGAAGCAAAATCCTGAAGAGGAGGCAAAGTAGAAAATGCAGAAGAGGAGCTTCAGTCTCGTACAGACCGTTTCCACGGCCGGTATCTTCTCCGCCGTCTCCTTTTGGTAGTTCTTCTCTCTCTAAAATGAACCAAAAAAGAGAAAACAAAAGAAGTTTGTGTATGTGTTATAATGTGCTTGTGTTTAATGGCAGGTATGGGTTCATGTTTGGCAGAGAATCAGCACGCAGGGAGCTTGGTGATCTGATTGAAACCCTTCGCGGCACTAATTCCGGTCCTGCTCCGCCGTCGCCGGAAAACTCCTAGAATGGGTACTAGTTACAACTCACTCTTCGACAATACTAATTTTGCTGCTAATATGATGTTTGTATGAGTAGATTTTTCCTGTCTATGTCATGAATTGGATGGTTTCGCCTCCCAGAGAATTAGAATTCAATTTTGGAAGTAATTTCTGAATTGATTTAACCACCATTTTGCACAGGCACTTGGTTTCTCAATCTGGAATGTTGTTTATATTTCCCGTTGTATCTGTTGCTATACGTATTAATCCACATTTTTATGAAATTCAAAGAAGTGAAACTCTAGATTTTGGCTTAGCTCAAAGTTTCAGAATCAATCTTCCAGAAAGTAATTGTAGAAGAATTCCATGTGATATGTTTCTTATGCACTGTGTTGCGATGGAGGATCGTGTTGTTTAACATCAAGCTAAAGTAAGATCATTTGGAACTGATATCAGTTTCAGTGCTCCTTTGTGGAGTATATAATTCCTCTGTTATTCATGGTTGAATATTTTATTCAAAAGATGCATTGGGACCGAATGAGGCCTGATATACTTAAACTAAGTTTTGAGTATGCTCAATTAATTCCTGGTGTTGAGCCTTTTAGGTTTATGAGGAGTATTTTCTCCTAGAATTGAATAGTTGGATATTTTTAAAGGTGTTTAAAGTTCTGTTCCAAAATTCTAATACCTTCTATATCATCAAAACATAGCTATACATTTGATCTTGTAATAGTATCAAATAACCAATTCTAGAGTATCAAATTAGAAATAGTTTTAGATGCCAAGACCTCATAAAACTTCAGAGCTTATAAAACTTTATCTGGTTACTCACGAGTTTGAAGGTACATTATTTTGGTTTAATTGATTCAAATACTCTGGTATATGGCATTGGCAGGTTTTGAGCTGGGCAGTATAAAGTGAAGTGGCAGAACCCTTTATTTGGTCTTTAATGTCAAGTAGATTCAGCTGTCGAAGGTACTCAAGACTGGTTAAAAGCTTCAGCTGTAATGCACCTTAGAAGCAAACATTTCTTCTAAATTCTAATGCTTTTCCAGTGTCGCCTGACCTAAGAGCTGTTAACTGTTGGCTAAATTCTTTTTGATAGTAAAATTGGGTTGCTAGAAACAGTGCATGTTCGTCTCTTATTAGTTCAATTGATACCTCAATTCTAAGGACCACTCTTCAAGCTTGGTTGCAGACTTGGCTATTCCCTAATAACGGGAAGACTAAAATGGGATTACAATTGTTTATTATATTTCCAGGTTTGAGATTTGAGATTGTGGTTTAATAATGTTGTTCCTTTACATGCTTTGTCAGGTTTACTTCCTTCTTTATATGTGCATCAGCAGGAAGCATTATGTTAGCTCATAGATTTTCTCTCGATGGAAATAAGCTGGGAATGACATGAGTCTGGGTTTTATGAAATACAAGAAAGCATGCATCTTTCTGAGAATTGCTTTTATATATCTGAAGCTGCTGCAACTCCTTACTTGATTCATTGGTTGCTAGTAATGGTGTTAAAGAAATGGAAGTTATTTCTATGCTAGTGCATTGTGGAAGGAACCATTATCGTAATGATCAACAGCTGGTGCTGCTAGTTTGTTCGAAGAGTACAAAAAGTATGTAAAAGATTATTCACTGGATTGACATAGATCAGATCACTTGAGGATTTGAACCAGTAATTTCAACATAGTATCTTGGGCAGTTGTGCTAGTGCAATCATGAGAGGAATGTCCAAGTCCGGTGCATGTTACCCTTTTGATCCCTCAATGAAATTCCATAATTCATCTCCTTTTGTGTTTGATCTTTTTATTCAAATAACTTCCTTTGTGTCAGCTTTCTGATTCCGATGTTCGTCCTCTCCTGAGATGTGTCAAATAATGGTCTATTTTGGAAATATCACTTTTTCCCCCCTTCAGACAATATCTAAATAGTTTACGATCTACTCTCACAAATTATATTGAAACCAACAATATAAAGGAAGAACATAACCTGCTCAACCCTCACCTAGAACACCACTCTGAGTCCAGAAAAAAAGGCATCTGATGGGCTCTGATCAGGAGATGAAGCACTTATGTGTTTTATTTCTTTATATCTTTGTACCATATTACATCTATGTTTGTGTCTTTGTAAAACATAATTCCCATTGCATGGTATGAGCTTTGTTTCTTTTAGGGATGTGTTGATAGTGCAGTTGCAGTGTATCGTATTTGACACATGGACGCGCAAATAATCCAACCAAGAGTACTATATTAGATAATATTAAAGCAGTACACATTTAGCACACGTTTACAGGCACGAAAGAACAAATATAAAAGCTTAATGCAGGGAAGAAATAGCCATGAGTTCCTGGAACAAGATATATATTGGTTAGCCGTTGAACTTACTTCTCCGATTCCCATTGGACACTTCTGGTACAAGAGTTATGTATTGCTTCGACCAATCATAACTCTTTCCATCTCCTACCTAGATAGTCCTGTAACTACTTTTACTGTCTGACTTATGCTTGCTCTACATGCATCTCTATATTCTTGTAATATTTGTTTCTGTATGGTTTTGATTTGTCTTACTATTGCACCTATACACCATACATATGTGCAATTATACAAGGGCCGCTTCACTTTCTTTGCTCACATTGTTTTGCTTGATGAATCCCACATACAGGTCACTCCCAACCCTGTTTCTATCCGGAACTCTTGTGGTTCGACCACCTTCGGACATGCTTTTGACAAATTCAACCAAATTTCTCCAGTTCTCTGCTTCAAATAGCCGCTTATTCATCCTTAAATAAGTGAATGCACTCAATGCATTTCCTGAATCTGATCTACTTGTCGCCAAAACTTGTGAGAATGCTCCACCATCATACCTCTCCAGTGCATTCTCTCCTGCAAGTTCTGTTCCTGCAAGTTTAGTTGCCATCTTGACTTGCCTGACTAGACCTTCTGGCGAGCAGTTAGCTTCACTTGGCTGCTCTCCGTCCCTCATCTCCATACAGGTGAAGTTCAAGACGACACCGTGTTTTGCCATCATTCTTGCTATCGGTAGGTAGCCTTCGTGATTCCTAGTATTGTAGTATCCTGCTGTTAGCTCTGGTGCATGCGATCTTGTATTGTAATGCCAGTGAATTCCAGCCACTTTTCCAGATAGTTTTGCTCCAGTCCCTTGAAATATCACATTTGCTGCATTGAGGATCTTTTCTCCATGGTCAAGTAGCTTACCAGAATACCACTCCATGAAAAACTGTCCATACTCAGTATTCCATGTACCATCATTCCTAAAAAAGCCAGTGTCTTCAGGAAAGTGGTTGTATTGTCCAGCATCATGAGGCCCTTCCTGTCCCCACTCATCTTTCCCTATTGCCTCTGCTGCTGCTGCCAGTGATGCTCTCATATACTGTATTGCAATAAAACAAAATTCAATAAAACTAATGACACATGAATCCATTTTGTGTGATAGTGATAACCACTAAGGAATTACCTTGTCATAGCATTGGAATTCCCCTATTCCAGGAAATCTCCAGGTGCCATTGCTTTCTGGATAGGATGGATATCTTAGTTCTCCACAGGGTCCCATCCCCACTTGGACCTCCTGATTACAAATATATTAGAAAGTTAGAATTTGGACCTTAATAATTGATATTTTTTCATAAGCCTATTACATGCATATTAAGTATATTACAGGAACTATTCAAGCTCATGCATGACTCTTCTTGAAAGAGCTTTCTGGTGGACGTAGCTTAGTTTACTCGAGCTAGACTGTAATCTCTACAGCACATGAAAGGTAAATGAGACGGGACGATATTACATCACTGAAAACTGACATTATCTTAACTCTTAAGCATAGCACATAAGCATGATTCTTCTTTCCCATTGAGCTTAGGTTAGTTTTTTTAAGCAAAATTGTAGCTTTAAAACACAGCTTTATGAAACAGGTGGATGTATTAAATCTATGAAAGTAAAAGAGCAGCAGTTGAATCCTTCGATATCGCACTCTAGAAGTTCTTATGTTCATATCTGATCTTTTTCCTGCTGCTCTTATCTTTTATATGCCAACTTTCTTCTATCTCTGTGTGTCGTTATTTTATTTTGTTTATTTGTTATGTGGAAATATTTTATCACTTATTTCTGCTAGAACATATTGGTTGGATTCATGCAGTACCATTGGAAACCGTAATCTTTTCATTACAATGGAAAGTTGTATAATAAACTTAAGTGATTTAATAAGCCACGTAATAAGTGATAACGAAAAGCTAGAATAGAATTAGAAGGCTTACCACAACAACATCTCCGATGTAGTCCTTGAATCTCTTTCTAAAACTCCTCATGAAGTCGGAATAGACCTGGATTGGTGTTCTTCCTCTAAGAACAGCTAGTGAATCACAACCCAATGATATATACTCAGGGTTGCGGCGACCTGATTTATCTGTGTAGACGAGGTCGGGATTTTCGCTAATCTCTTCAAGTACCCATGGTGGTAGAGGAATACTGCAATGACAACAGCACATAGTTAGTTGAAATTATATGCATTA
The DNA here is from genome assembly GCA_036873715.1 of Salvia sclarea. NCBI lineage: Eukaryota > Viridiplantae > Streptophyta > Magnoliopsida > Lamiales > Lamiaceae > Salvia > Salvia sclarea. The sequence continues at coordinate 2,958,491 of JAYJMF010000001.1, read as the reverse complement.
ATAGGTAGGAGAGCAATACTTACTTGCAAGAATCTCCAACATTTCCTCCACAGTGATGAAAAGACATGACTGCTTGAAGCTTCAAGCCGATCTTGTTGACCATCTTTACGAGTTCGGCATAGCCTTCCCAATTGTATTTGAGAGGTCCATCCTTTTCCACCACTCCCCACCACACGTCAACCATAACTCCTTCAACTCCTGAACTTTTCAAGGCCATCAAACTAGCTAACATGGCTCTTGGTTTGTTCATACTCCCCCCTATAGATATTGTGTCAAGCGGTAGCATGACGAAAACAGGCACCTTGAAGTTGTCGTGGCTATGAGGGGCCGTCATTGCATGAAGTTTCTCCCGCAGCTCATTCCTTCCTTCTGAATGTGTTGGTGAAAGCTGGGCTTCATGCGCTTGTTGCTGGCTTGATGCTTGTTTCATCTGACCAAAACTAACCGCACTACTGAAGTCATCACAAGTTGTCCAACTTCTGTTGTCTTTAGATTTGATGAGAGAGGTGGAAGAGCCAAGTGTTAAAGACATTTTGATTTGATGAGATATGGAAAGAATGTAGGCTGCTGGTGCTTATTTATAAAGAGTCCTTCAACGCGCTTCCAATTTATTGAACAGGAAAAGAGGTTTGCTTTCACTATTGTTAAATTACTACAAGTCCAGGTGTCGTGTTTTAAGTTGCAGTAAGATATTATTTGGTGGTCGACATGTTTTTGTTTGAGGGTCGACATCTTTGATATTTTCTGATGGAATCTACTTGAAGAGGTTGAGCAAAGGAAATCCTGATATTAAGGTAGCTGTAGCTGTTTTGAGTCTCAGCCGTCGAGTTTTCTGATTGCCTTTCATTAATGAATGAGTGGATGTGAATAATATGGCATTTTGTAATTTCGTTTGTGCCAAAACTCCATTCATGCTAATGTGATGTGTGATTGGAGTGGAAATAATTAAGTACTACGTTTGAGCACCATCTATAGCTTTAGAATTACGTGGTGTGCTTAATTGAGTCGGTCAAGCTTAAACATATTTGCATACTTTACCGTTACTGTGATAATGTACCACAAAATTAATCTAATTATCAAACAATCAATTTGATTGCTGCACTACTTTGTATTTCAAAATGCAATTATAGTCGACGATTTCATGAATCTAAACGATTTCATGATACTAAAAAATATGAGAATATTGTTTAACATACAGAGCAATTGCATTTACAATGAAAATGAATTGCGCTTGAAAAAAAAAATGTGCCCTCATACAAACCTAGGTCTGCATACATCCACCAAGAAAGTTCTCATTTGAACATTCCTCGTGAATTTCTTACAAATAAAAGTAGTTCTCATTTGAACATCCCTCGTGAATTTCTTTTCATGCTTCAAAGCAAAGAAATATTTTTCGTACAGTCCAATGTCATGAGTTCTTTTTTACATATGCTATTGTTTTATTAATTAAATTTAACTAATTTAAAATAAATAATTGTATAGGAACTTATAGAAGAAGAAAAGAAAGAAAAAATAAAGTACAAGGACACGTGTTTTGTGGACAATATATATTCAAAAAGACGATTCCATGCCCTGACAAATCGACATAAATACGTCACAATAGTAGGAAGTGAGTGATCAATGATTATGCAACAATGCTTCAACCCATTAAAGAGCAAAAATACATCCATCTAACTACAACATTCATTCGATCCACCTTGAAAAAATAGCCTTTTATGTGCTTGAGACTGTCAATACAATCTCCAGAAAATTGGGGGTGGGAATTGCTTCAGCCGACGCCACAAAAAAAGGTTTCAATGCGTAAAAATAACCCGGTTATCCAAATAACTGAGATTTTAAATGCAAAAAATCTGTCCATCTTTTATTACTATATCGAAAACCAGTAAAAATAATTTATTCGATCTACTTTCTTCTGCAAAAACAAAATTCAAGAACGGAGCTAACTAAACTTGCTTCCGTGGTAGTAATATTTGTGCCTCCAAATTCACAAAATCATTTAAATTTGGTACTTGAAAATAAACCGAAATACATAATCTAAATTCCGAGCCCTACCAGAAATGGTTGAATATGACAATTTAATGGCTTTTGTTGGTTCTGCCTCAGGTACATGGAACACTTAAATCTCCAAAACTACAAGCAATTATGATCCAATTTAGCCACCTTCTGTTAAGTAAGAATTTGGCTTTGCGCAACAGTTCCAGCTTACCAAATTAAAGCAAAAGATATGAGATTGTGCACAAGCTTATATCAAAATCCATATACAACACCAGGAAAAATACCAGAAAAACAAATCATACCATAAAGTCTGACTTAACCTGCTACACTAAAACAAAACCTTCTTGATAGTTGTCAGATTACAAAATTTCAAAAGCAATCCTGCCAGAAAAGCAGAAACCAATAATATATCTGTAATCATCTTTGGGGGCGTTTGGTTTCCTTGATTAAATGGATTAGATTGATAGCAAAATTACCTTTTAAAGCTCCTCCTTTTAATCCA
>JAYJMF010000001.1:2941254-2955894 GCA_036873715.1 Salvia sclarea | reverse complement strand
ACGATACGTCAGAACCGAGAGCACTACCGGGGCGTATCTCGTCTTGCGGATAGAGGCCTTCCTCGACTCGGCATTAGATTACGGTTTTATTTATCTTTGTAGTTCAATTCTGTGTTATTTCCGTGTAACACTCATTCCTCTTTTTCGTTCATTGTAATTGCGCCCGACAAGTACTACATTTCTAACAATTTATATAATTAAAATGATGTTATTTGGTGGTGACTGGTGACATTCGGTTTGGAGAAATCAATTTCGTTGGAATGTCCAGGCAAATCAAAGTTTGTGTATTTTACATGTGTGAATGAAAAGATTGTACGTAATCTTAAGGAGACACAATCCGGAATGGCAATGGGTACACCTAATCATTAAGCATTTTTCAAACACAAATTCATTTAAAATTTTCAAACTCAAATCTGATTTAAATCCGTCATAGATATTAACTTTATAACAAATATTCGACTCAGGGTAATACCCGGTAATTATTCACTCAAACCCGTTTAGATTTATAAAATACTTAAATATGAACTATCAAGATGATATTTGATACACAGTGATCAATTAATAAAAATTATAATAAGACGAGTTAATGTACATTACCTATAATTTGTGAGTATAAATAAATTCAAAATAACAAACAAGAAACCAAAAAAATATATGTAAATTTATCAAAAACTTTTAATCCGAAGGTAAAAAGTTAAGAAGAACTCAAACTGACCCAATAACAAATTGGATCGAATAGAAAGGAAAAGAGTTATCTGCAAAATTTTCTTTACAAAAAGAAAAGAGATGAGTGAGTAAAGAAGATGAATTAATTTAAGATTATTTAGAGTTTTGGATAAATTAATTATCATATGAGAAAAAGTATAAGTTCATAGATAAATTGAGGCTTGACGTTGCATAGTGGGGAACAAATGCAATATATGTAATGTATTATTATGTAGGGGAGGGATAAAATACACCCCCTATTTAAAATAGGAACTAAGAACCAATCTCATCCATTGATTTTGTAGATTGAGTGGTTTAGATTTGATGAGATTTTATTTTCAAAATACATTTATTATTTCGAAATTATTAAATTTGCAAATGTGTAAAGTGATATTTGCAATGAGAATGTAGTAGTATATGTTATTTGCAAATGTGTATAATGATATTTGCAAATATGTACACTGTGATTTGCAATTGGTTCGTAGTTCTTATTTTAAGAAGGGTTTTATTTTAGCCCACCCCTTATTATGTATATAAAAAGTGAACATATATATAAAATCTATACTATGTATAAGCGGGTTGGGGTAGCGGGTATCTATAGCAAATTTCTCAAACTCGACCCAAATCCGTCACGGGTATTAGTCTCCAAACTCATACCCACCCCGAACCAATTTTATACTTACCCAAACTCAACCAACATGATTTAGTAAGTGCGGATACCCTCGAAAACTCGATCCGTTGCCGTCCCTAGACACGGTATTTAAAATACTCATTTTCAATATGTAGAGATAAAAAATGACCCCATCCTTTTCAAAATGTGTAAATTACACCCAAATTATGAATAATATTCTGGAGTCAATGATTTTAATCTAATGTATCCGTTTTAATACAAAAGTATGAATATAATTTCTTTAGTTTTATGAAAATCAATTATTTTGAGTCACCATTTCATTGGTCTTAGCAAAAATAAAAGGGTTGATAATGTTTTATGTCATCAACATTTAGCATTTTTCAAAATATCTCATTTAACTTACATTAATGAAAAAAATGTCCCCAATTTATATTTAATAAAAAACGTCATCTTTAAGCTTTTTTCATGTCATCAACTTATAAAAAAATTACATGTTAATAAATTTAATTTTTCTTTTTAGCTTTTTCTATATATTTTTATTTTATTTTATATAATATGAGTAAAAATGTACATTGTGAACTTGAATCTTAGATTATGCACGTGTGTTGAATGTGAGCTTTCGGTTATTTCATTTTCCAAAGAGCTCTCATTCACCACATGCATATTTTCTAAGATTTAAGATCACAATTTACTTTCCACATAGTATGTGAAATAAAAAATGTGTGTAGAAAAAAGAACAAAAAATTATTAACGTGTCCATGTTTTGTAAATTAGAAACATATTATGAAAATAATTTTAAAAAAGGGATTTTTTGTCGTTAATATAAGATGGAGAAATATATTAAAAAAAACTCAAAGTTCATAACATTTATTGAAAAATCTTAAAGATGGAGGTCTTTTTCCATTAACGTAAGTTGAGAAAATATTTTTAAAGAATACTGCAAATTGGGGGCATAAAACACTATTAATCCAAATAAAAAATACACAACCCCTCAAAAATTTATATGTGTGTCATCTTCTCCAAATTTCTATATTTCAACTAAGTACATACAACATACAACATAATATTGTGATATAGTATCATAAGAAGCCATTTATGCGAGAATTTGCAGATGCAAAATCATAATAATAACACGACCTTTATAATGCCGAACATATATTTTTCTAAATGAATAAAGTCAGCAAACCATTCGACTTTTATTGTGACAGACTGACAGTGACCCCAAGTAAGTTTTATTAATTTAAGCTTTGAAAATTTTCTTTTTGAATATTATTAAATTATCTTATTAACTAGACCAGAACCCCTTTGACTTGCATTGGGGTCCAACGTTTCACATTTTGGTGTTTTATTTTGTGTTAAAATAAAATATAATATTATAATAAAAAAATCATATGAAAAATATTTTCAAAATAGTATATATATATATATATATATAACATTAGGATACATGACCTATAGAAAATTATAAGATACTGGATCACATGCATTCAGTTGGGCCTAAAATATTGAAAGGGATATGTAGATGAGTGCCAAATTTTCACACAGACATATGTATTGAAAAATGGGTCCTTTCTATCTTAGGCGATTGCACTTCTGATATAGGGCCATGAACGGGTGGGCTGAGTGCGAGATAAGTTAAGTGCAAGGAAGAGGAAATGGTTGGGTTTGGGCCTGCGGGAGAAGGACAACATAGATTTTTATAGTCACTAGTACGCTCACCCGCGCGATGTGCGGCGATCATTAAATTAATCGATATTTTAAATATAAAAATTATAATTAATTACAACAATATAGAATTATAATACTGTTATATATTATGAAATATGTTTTTATATGTATAATTTATTATAATTGTGCCAACTTTTCTATTGCATTGTATAATTGGTTGTATGAAACTATATTTTCTTTACGAAATAAAAAAATAGCAAAGTAGATAAAATAAAAATAGCAAAGAAATAAAAATTTTAAAAAAGGTTGGCAACAAAAATTGAAGACTAAGAATTTTTAAAATTTTTAAATTATTATAACGAATTCGTTTGAAATTCAATTTTTAAAATTTTACATTAAATTAAAGGTTTTGTCATTGTATTTAATTTTATATGTATATTTAATTTTATTTTATGATCCATTATTTTTTTTTATCTTAGAAAGAAGAGAGAGAGAGAGAGAGAGAGAGAGAGTGCTGGAGAGAACGTGTGAGAGAAAGAGAAGAGAGAGAAAGAGAAATAAGTTATAGAAAATGGAGAGAGAAAATTTGGCGGGAAAAACTTTTTTTTAATATATAATAGATTTTCATTAAGGATATACTTGTCTATACACTCTAAAATTGCGTGATTTTATATGTTTATGTATTTATAGTAAATTATGATTTTTTAGATAGCCCAATTATCGCATTTTAGAAATTCATCGAGTCAGAACAAATTAAACATTCACTACTGAGAATACTAGACAAAAAAATGTGATGAATTATAACTGAAGAAATAAGTGTTTTTGGAGTTAACATTTTCTTTAATCAATTTGATATTGGAAAGTAATTACAAACATTCAGTATTAGTGGTGAAATGATATTCATGAAGCAAAAAGTTATAATACTTTAAAATTGTCCCTAGAGATGATAAAACTAGTGGGTCGGACTTAGCCCATAGTGTTAATAGCTAAAATTGAGTCAGCCCGCTATACCCCAAAAAATAGCGAGTAATATATACAAATAAAAAATTACCTAATAAACGCCAAATGTTTTTTTTTTTTTTTTTAAGGTAAATAAACACCAAAGGTTGGTATGCATATTTTTGTGAAAAGGGAAAAAAATAGTAAAAGTATCGATCAGTCATAGTCATAAACCTGCATTTCTAATTGAAACGATCCATTTCACACAGCTTCTACGTTTCCTCCCTATATTACTCACACCAGTCTCATGACTCTTGTCTGTTGACTTCATTTGAAGATTCAATATTATTTTACTACGGTTGAGGAATAGTCAATGAATAAATATATATTGATTAACGAAATGTGACATGTCGCGTATCAACTTACATATAAAATTAATACATCTCTGAACCCAAGACACCCACATTCCAAATTCGCCCTGACAGTGTGTAAGGAATCGAACAATACATTTTGTTTGTGTATGAATATTATTATATTAGTGAATTTCATCTCACCTAACATATGCAAAATATTGCATGTTTCATTTTTATAGAAGACTATCTGTAAGATATTATGTCAAATATGTAGAAAATAGAAAAAAATGATAAATTTTTATTTTGGTGAAAAGTAATAGGTAAAGTGAAATTGACCATTTCCTAATTTGGGCATATGGAGGGGAAAGTACGACTCCCGGAAAAGAAGATTGCGAGCTGTACTCTGCTACCATTTTCAGATAATTCGGCAAGTATTTTCTTTTCTCACACATACACATATACTATGTGTACGCACACCTATACATACACTTCTATATATAGCTCGAGCCTCCGCATACCATTTCCACTTTTTCCTCCATTTCCATTTCCCTCTGCACTTCTCTCAATCCCAATTTTCCCCCTTTTCTTTCCTTTCTCAGCTCTACTTCTTCAATTTCAATCAATTCTCCCTCAATCAAGTAATTATTTTGCTGAATTCTATACTTTGATTTGCGTAATTCAATTTTATCATTCACTAGAAATCTACAATCAGGAATCTGAAGCTCAAAATTAGTGGGAAATGTGAAATTGAAATGTTTCTAATTATTGGGTCAACCCTACATTTATTGCGGAATGCGGAGTATATCTTCTATATGTAAATTTTGCATGCATTTATTAGCTTCAATAAATGAACTGCGAATCATCGTTATTGTTTCCATATTTGGTAAATACTGTTGCGTTCGTAGTAATTGTTGATGAAAAAATACAGCTATAACTTATGATTTTTATTTTTATTTTTTTGGGAATTGTGATTATTTGCGATTAGTAGTTTGTATGCTCATTAATTGAGTGTTGATCTCGCATTAATTAGTATTTATTTATTAGGTGGATTATTTTTGGTAATATAGTTCTGTGGGTTGTAGCAGTTAAAGTTCCAGATTTGTTAACTTAGTTGATTCATTTGGTTTTTATGTTAGGTGTTTTTTGGGCGGCGATAAGAATCTGTCATACAGCTATTTATGTTGTGTTATCACTTGTCACTTTCCCTGTCCATGTGTACAAATGTGAATTACACATGCTTCAGTAGCCATGGAAGAATAACTGAGCCATTTCTGCATAATGTATCAGTGATTTTATTTGGTCTTCTCTTCAGTTTTGCAGTTGTTTTGTGGGTTATAAGATTTGTTAGATGTGATTGAGCAAATGGGCCGCAGCAGTACTGCTGAAAGTGAAGATGGCGTGCTCTCTGCTGATTCACCTCTGAGTAATGATGGCGATAATTTTGGCGGAAGTTCTAGTGGGGGCATTGTTCTGAAGAAAGGTCCGTGGACATCGGCCGAGGATGCAATATTAGTCGAGTACGTGAAAAAGCACGGAGAAGGCAATTGGAATGCAGTTCAGAAACATACTGGGCTTGCACGGTGTGGGAAAAGCTGCCGGTTGCGGTGGGCTAATCACTTGAGGCCAAACCTGAAAAAGGGATCATTCAGCTCAGAAGAAGAGCGGCTTATAATTGAACTTCATGCCAAGATGGGAAACAAATGGGCGCGAATGGCAGCACACGTAAGCTTCGCGATTCACTTTAACTAGAACTGAACTTATTTGATTGGATAGCAAACCCTATTGGAAAGACTCCCATGGTGTTTTATGAAGATTGGACAATTGTAGTTGGTTGTTCTTATTTGATGGTTGCATCAAACAAATCATATATACTCTGTTTTGAAACTTCAACCATGTAAACTCATACATATATTGTGAGATCGAGTTTTCTGTAGGCCTTTTAAAGAGTAATAACTGAAACACCAGGAGCTATGCTATGTGACTCTGGTAGGCTAGTTTCCATAAGCACGTATTTCTGGGCTTGCATTTGGTGTTCAAATTGCCTTCTTTTAAAAGAGGGGTACATTTTTCCATTTGACGTCTCTCCTCTAGAAAGAGAGAACAATAAAACATAATAAAGGTGAAGCCACCAAATAATTACTTGCGTACCTCTTGTTGATTGTGATTATTGCCTGATAAAGTTTTGCCATGTGTCACACGATGAAAGCAGATATCAAGATGGTAATGCTAGGGTATTCTGATAATATAATTAAGTAGTTAATGTAGCGATGCATCAGTGCCATAGAAGTGTTGCATGCAGATAGTTTTTATGGTTGAAAGAAGTGCTTCCATATTATCTTCTGATTTTTACTTTTATACAGTATAAGTCTTTGCACATGCATTTATAATGTAATTTGAGGCTCCAATTATTTTCAAATTCTACTATATTTATTCTTACCTAGGATCTGTACATTTTTCATCTAATTTCAGTTGCCAGGGAGGACAGACAATGAGATAAAGAACTATTGGAATACTCGAATAAAAAGGCGCCAACGTGCCGGTTTACCCCTTTATCCTGCTGATTTATGCCTACACACACTTCCGGAGAATCAACAACAACTTAGTTCACCCAGGATTTATGGTGGAGATAAAGCATGTCATGATATCTTGCAAAGTAATGGTTACCGGGCACCTGATATCGTGTTTGATAGTTTTAACATTTTAGCATACGCACCAGAAGTTCCAGGTATTCCTGGCAGTGTGTCACTGGGTAATGGTTTTGCTTCTCCTCACTCTTATGGTTTTGTCACTCAAACTATAGGAGTGCCTGAACGGGCTCGAGAACCAGATGAGCCCATGTCGGAGTATGGACGTGATGGTGTTAATGAAGCACCTACATTTAATAGGAATCGAAATGATAGTTGTGTCAACAAATCATTTCAGTCCTTTGGTCTATGTTTCCCTTATGATTCTGACAACACCAAGAAACTGTTGTCTTCTGTTGTCAATCAGGACACTCATTTCATGTCAGATGTTATTTTCTCTGCTTCAGAGCACTTTGCAAATGCTCAGAAGTCGGAGCTCCCTTCACTCCAATATCCAGAGACTGGTCTAGGTCTCTGGGACCCTGCACCTGAATCTTTCGATTCTTTGGTCCAGTCTCCTCTATCAGGCCCACTCCCATCACGTTGTCCTTCGCCAGGGAGCAGTGGCCTTTTAGAAGATCTAATTTATGAAGCTAAGGCACTAGGAAATTCGGAGAATCCGTCTTCTGCTTGGGCCACTTCATCTAACGTCAGCCATGGAGAAGTAACAGATGGTTCTGCCTTTAGAACATGCTCCACAGAGTTCAAAGGCTATATGGATCCCAATTCTCCATCAGGTAAGTCAATGGGGTCCCTTATCAACAGGTACACTCCTACCACTGGAAGCATGTTGGAAGATGACGTGACTAGTAAGTTGCCATTATTTCTCTATTGAAATAACTAAATTTTGAGGATTTATGGAAAATCAGATACAATGGCCGTTTACATTTGTTAGTGTCAAACTGGTAGATATTAGCCATAGAAAATACAAATTTATGCTCTTATTGCTTGACCTATATCCAGCATGGTACCATTTTGGCTTTGAGGCTAAAAGTTTTAATTACTTAAACTGACACTTAAAAAGAACTCTTGAATATGATTCCTTTGGGTTCAGTCCTGCATTATTGTTTTTAACTGGAAAGGCATCATGACATTGTTTAATTACTTTTTTGTGTAGTGCACCAAGTCAAATCAGAAGTGTTGGATCCAAGTTGGATCCTAGATGGTGAAAGTAAACTGGACTATTCGAGACCGGATGCTATACTAGGATCATGCTGGGTCGAGCAGAGGGGTCCAGCTTCGATGCAAAAGGGCTCCACAGCTGATTCTATTGCGGCTCTTCTTGGCGACACTTCTGCTCCTGCTTCAACCTGGGGCTATACTTCTTGCTCCTGGAATAACATGCCGCCGGTCTGCCAAATCTTTGACATTCCATGAACTACCAAAACTTCTGAATTTATGACATTGTTTGTTACCATTTGTATGAACCAAGACGATTATCAAATAACTCTCTTGTATGTAAAATTCCATTGGTGACACTAGCCATAACCAAATTCTCATGCTACCTTACAATATATATTGTTGTCTTCATTTTGGCTTTTCAATTTTTAGGATTGAATTTCACCAACTAACTTGTAGAAGAGCCATGGGCTGACTGTCTGTCACCATCCAACTAGGGGGATGAGATCAAGAACTAAAACAAATTGGCCTTTATGGAGAATGGGTTGCAAAACGATCCCAAAAGTTTAAAGAGGCGTACACAGCAACAACCATTGATAAAAAGAAACAACTTTTATCCAATCCTATATGCATCATCACAAACTCCTCAACTTGCTTCACCTACATTCTCAAATCTAAGCAAATAGCTAAACTTTGATATATTTTAAGTTACAACAGACATATTATTACACAATCAAGACCGCAAAAGGCAATCTCCATGACGCAGAAACTAGAAAGACAGCCAAATCTTCATTCCCAGACTATACAAAGTGATAGGTCATAACTTTGTTTCATTCTGCACAAAACGCCTTTATCCATCTTTGACGAGCATATAGCTAGTTGGCTGCAATCTGGATTGGATGAGCTATTGTTCCTCTTCCAACCTGAATAGAGCGAAGAGCTTCCCTCCTCTACAACCAAGTGAACATCTAACTTCTGGTGCCCATCCTCCAAATGTTGGAAGACAAAAAATATTTGCAAGTTGCACTTGTTACAGCGCAGGCGGCTCTGCACATAGCCTATTAACAAAACAGACATGATTAACTGAAAGAACAACAACCTTATATCTCACTGTATAATCTTCTTTTATAATCTTATTGTACAGGCACCACCTATCATGGTTTACAAAATTAGATTGCTTCATCTCATCTCATATTCAACAGCTACCCAGTTCACTGACAAACCACAGTATTCCAGTTTTTTTATCATCTCATCGCAAAATTTGGAGTGAATCAAGGATACACACACACACACACACACACATGTACACTTAATATTATATCTTCTTTGGTTCAAAGCCCATTCTTAGAAGAATAAAATACAGAACCTTCTTCTGTCTTATATGTATACTCATAAGGTTACTTCATATATTTGCTGTATACTTACAACTTTTCCAAGAGTTTGATATAGTTTACAAAATTGCCTACAATCATATAATTCATTAAAATATTGGTCAAATATTGCAGCAGAGAACACCTGACAATGTGGAAACTCTTATATATTGGCAACAAAACAAGTGAATGATATAGAATTTAAATTGAACCATTTCATTCCTATTTCATATTCACCGTACCAATCACCTCCTTATACTCTTATTAAGCTGGCCCAGAGCGCTATAATTAAGCAAACTAAAATATCAGAAGTTCAGAACTTAATAATTTATGACTACAACTTATAAGGAAAAATAATCTTTAGAAAGTCCTGTTCCAGGCACCTTCTTCCACTGCTACCACATGAATAACAAGAAAAAATGATAACATTAAAATTGTTTTTAATTAGATATAGTCTTTATTTTTTCAGCTGGTTTGATCATTCCAGAAGCTGCATTCAATTTTTTATTAGTACTTTCTGGGAAACTGGCGTGGAAGAAGGTTACCTTTTTATTCTTGATGAATCTAATTCATAGTACTTCTGGTGCTCTTTTGAGGTTTTATTTGTGACTGCTTGCTTGGAGGATACAAGTCCTTTCCCAGTTGCATCATTAGATGTTTCAAGGGCACAATCAACAGAAAGAGCTTCAACATCTGATTCCTGAAAACACTAGCTCAGATACGATAACTGAAAACAAACATGCTATACTTTCTTACAACTGTAGCTGAAAAGTGCTGCAAAATGAAGTAACGTCTGCAAAGATATACCTTCATCATCAGAAGCTTTGATAAGTGTTGCAGTGGGTATGGTTGCAGCTTGTATCCTCCATAACTGATACAGGATAATGCCAACATCCGTACCTTTGTGTTGTCAATTTTATTGGAACACACAGAATCAGTTCTAATAAGAATATAGAATACGCTTAAAAGAGAAACCTGAAAAATCTAATCTATTCAATACGCACACCACACAAAACAGGATAAACATTTTGATGTATCTGGTGTGGAATCTTTTTCCGAAGAATGTAGCTGAATGCCAAAAGCCAACATTTCAGCACTAGCTCATCAGAAAGTCCTTCTTAACGATTTAGCAGTTCTTTATACACAAGAAGGGCAATTCTTGAAAATTACTTCTTTTTTTTCATTTCTTTCTTTTTATATAAATCCAATACTTCCTTTCCCAATAATTTCTTCTTTTCCTTCAAGGAGGCATCAAAATGTTATTAAAACACAGTCTCCTATGTGTTTATTTTTACACACACAGAAAAAGGAGCAACAGAGATAATACAAGAAATGCATAATTCTATAGGGAAAAAACGAGAATAGATGAGACAACCTCACTGATGTAAGGTTCAATAATGCAATATTGCAGATAGGAGGCTTCCTCTTCTGTAGTACAAATGAATCTCTTGTAATTCCCTAGTCGGTAATATCTGCAAGAAGCACTTTATCAATAAGGAAATAAAGCCTAAAAGAAAATAGGACTAACTGGCAACTTCAACGAAATTTAGAATTGATAGAAGAACCACAGGCTTCTAATTACCTTAATATTCTCCGGGCAAAACGCATCGCTCTTGACTCCATTACTGGAGAAGGAATGCGGCGTAACCACAGGGATAAAGGTTCGACCTAAAAATACGGGAACAAGCAACTGTAAATGTTCATGAACCAGAAAAGGCTGCAAGTGAAGAGATATAAAGTAAGTAGAAAACTGCATTACTTGGCTGTCAGGACCCAGATGAAGAAGAAGATATAATGAAAAAAATTCCGCTTCATTCTGTGACATGGAATGTGAAGCTCGATTTACTTCGTACAAGTTAAATAAAGTTGTCAAAGCTTTCATAAGCTGCTCCAGGTTGAGGTGTGACATAGAAGCAGTATTTGGAGTCCGAGATGATCTGTGAAGATGGTGATATGATATAATGTGAAACTTGACCTGCACATGAGAAACATAACATCCATTTTCTAAAATGACATGGTACCATTCAATCATGACATTGTGAGAAAGCTAAAGGGAATATCACCAAGGAAGAAGCCCGTTGCAGCTTTTGAGAATTTCAAATTAATCTAAAACCAGCAACGCTTGGCACTTAAAATACATCAAAGTACTTCACATCAATATAACTCTTATACAGCCATCCATTTGGACCTAAATACTCTAAACATTGACAAGAAGTTAACCCTAGAGAAGTTGACAGTAACAAAAAGTTGGAGAACCTCACCTAAATGTAAAAAAATTCACAAGAAGAAAGCTGAACATATTAAAGTAGATGCATATGCTATTAGATATTCATATTTAGTAACAGTATTTTAAAGCACCTCTGTTTATTCTCTAGAAATTCAAACATACACGATCTATCAAGATAAATTTATCACGTATGTCATTTTTAGATATACATTTCTGGAAGTTCCTCCAATATGCAAGGGTACAAATTAAAGCGTATCACTGTCAACCCCTTAAAATCTGAAGAATAATTACTAACATCACTTGAGCTGTCATTTTTATTTTCAAGAGTTCAACCAGTAGCTGGTTTTCCAGAATAACAATCATAATTTCAAACCTGACATGGGCTCATCCATAAGAAAACCATCACCAGTAGTAAGTAAAGAATAAAACGATATTTTCAACAGTATCAAGGATCTTTTAGCTTGAAGGAATCAAGCTGCATGATTGACAGAACCAATTACTCAAACTAGTCAACAAAAAGAATAGGCACCCCTGATGAGGAAACTTATTCCATAGATAACGTCCAACGAGTTAATTAGATACAATGACAACCATTAAGATAACAATTTTTATCATATAATGTTTCTGTTGGTGAGTAACAATTGTCTATAAATTTATAATACAAGGATAACTTTGGAGACGTTTCTGTTGGTGAGTAACAATTGTCTATAATACAAGGATAACTTTGAGAGTAAAAGGCATACCATTCTCTCATACATGCATATCACTTGGTCAGTAACAACGTTCTGCATGCTAAGATCTTGTCTGATGGACCTTGTCCTATCAAAAATGAAGTCATGGACCACATCAAAAGGACGATCACTAGAATGCAGCAAGTTGAGAAGATAATTTAGAGTGTCCTCCAACACCGGGACAGGCCGCACATCGGAAGCTTTCATGTCTTTTGAGCTTATAGTTCTGCAGAACTAGCCATAAGAGAAAGGTCAAAATCTTTGTCATTCTAAACCATGCAGGCTTCATTATAAGTTTTTTTTTTTCCTTATCAACATTTAATGTAAAAGAATTTGTGACTGATTGAGTAATAAGATCTAGTGTTGGTCCTGTTGTGAACATATGATTTCTGTTTTCTTTCTAATTGTTGCAAAATCAATTACTATGACCTTTGTACTGTTTAATCCTTTAATACAACATTTATGCATTGCCATTCTTATTTCTTGATTTCATTGTAAAAGCAGCATCCTTCCTTTGATACCACTAATTCACCTAAAGTTCATTTATTGATGATCACAATCTTAATCAAGACAAAATCCAATCTTTACACATGAAACCATTCCACTGTAACAGATACACAATCATAACTTTTTGCTTTATTATTAAAATACATAACTAATCAGTTGTAGCACCTTTTTCACAGCAATCATAGGTGAAGTTTTAGCAGGATTGCCATGGAGCCTCTCAAACACAGCTAAATCCCTCAGCCTCTCGCGTCTTTCTCTCTCCTCCACTGCAACCATCATGAGTTCATTGATTCAACTGGTAGAAAGAAAGGGGAAAAACTGATAGAAACAAAGAAGGGGATAAGGGAATGCCTGGGCACATGAAAGGGCAAGTCCCGATTAGGTTTGCAGGATCTCGATCGCCATCATCATAATAATTATTTTCAACCTTGGAGCTAAATCCGTCAGCTTTGGAACTGGAGGTTGTGCTTTTATTGGAGTAGCTGATCCTGGAGCTGTTGGGAATTTGATTAGAAGCTTTTGGAATATTGGATTGGGTGGAATCAGAGTATGAGGAATAGTATGAAGAAGGATTGCTTCTTCTAGGTTTGTAAGGCTGACGACTTCTGTCCGCCATAGTTGAAGAGCTCGAGCTCCTCCTCCAGTCCTCCTCCTCCTCTTCTTCTTCTTGTTGTATTCCTATTATTGAGGGAATCGACCTATAAGCTATAGCTGTTCAGTAATTCACTCACACATAGACAAAAGACATGTTGAATAACTTGACTTTTTTATTTTTATTTTATTTTTTAATATTTGAATAACTTTAATTGTTATTAATTGTTACCTAATTATTCAGCTAGAATACTAAAAGTTTATTTTAGTTATTCATTTTAGTGGGTAAACAAATATAAAAAAACCAAAGTACTCCAATATACGGTGGGTATTCAGATTTCGGCGCGTTTTAAAAAAAAAATCTAATTCTAATCGATTCCGATAATACGAATTTCGTAAAAAATGATATTCGCGCCTAATCGAATTAACTGGAAATCTGTTTTAATAACTAATTTGAAAATATTCGGAAAACCCCTGAAAATTCGAAATATTTTTTTACTGTGATAGAATTATAATTAAGAGATAAATATTTAATAAAATATCTAGTATTTTTTATTATATAACTCGGATTATTAATTAAAAATGATATGCATCCAACCAAAAATTTGAAATTTTAAAGGAAAAAATTTGATTCGATTCAAAAATTCGAACTCAATTTAATATTTGATTTGATTCAGATAGAATATAATATATTGAATTTAATAGTTGGACCTTCATCTACTATTGGCAAAACATTACACTTACGAAGTTACAAACATAAAATCCTACTTGAATGTTCTGAAGCCACATAATAATCCATTCTTAAATCAAATATCTAGGGGAGAGAATCGGTTCGGTTTCGGATACCCGAAACCGAAACTTCGAGTACCCGAACCGAAAATAAGGGCTGCTATGGAACCGGTTCCAGTACCAATTGGTACTTGGCACTTCGATATTCGGTACTTGGTGCCGCCGGTTCGGTTCCGGGAGTACCGAAAAAACCGATCCAATTAAAAAAAAAAAAATTGCGGCTGTGTGGAGTCGCAACGGGAACGGCGGGCTCGGTGGCTGCGGCGGCGTCTCTGCGGGACTGCGGCGGCAGCACGTCTCTGCGTGGCTGCGGCGGCGGCGCGTCTCTGCGGGACTGCGCCTGGGCTCAACGGCTGGGCAGCGGCCGGGCTTGAGTGGATGCGCGG
>JAYJMF010000001.1:2908768-2941154 GCA_036873715.1 Salvia sclarea | reverse complement strand
GTGCTGTTTGTGCTAAGTGTTTGTGATGTTTGTGCTAGAAAATTCGTGCTACGAAATAATGAAATATGTGCTAAACTTATATATTTAAAATCTGTGCTAATTAGTAATACTGATGGTGCTACACACATATGAAAGATGTGTTAAACTGAAATATTTTTTCCTATATTCCTACAATAAGGAATTTCTCACCATAACCCACCCCTATATATATATATATATATTAGATTGGGTAATTATCGTTTCTATTTCGATCTTTCACAAATTTTTAAAATACATCTCAAATTTTATAAAATATCAATTTTATACCCAACCTTTTATAGTTTCTTCAAATTTATCCCAACTTTCTTTAAAATCAATTTTATACTTAACCTTTCATAGTGTTTTGAATCAATCCCGACGTCCTTCAAATAATTTGCGAATTATGTTTTCTAAAATAAAACTATTTAATATAACGGTTGTTGTTAAGCTTGCATGGAAATTATTTTTTTACTCCGTAAACTTGCTAAATTACTTATCTATTCAAGAAGTAGTTGTTCTCAATAAATAAATTTAAGAAAAACTTTTCTTGTATATACTACTATTGTATGTATTTAATTTAAGTATGATATAATACACAATCATTTTTTAAAACAAAATATAAATTTTTAGCAATTTTATTTAGCCTAAATGTAGGAGACAACTTTTAGTCTTACAATTTTATCCAATAACATTTAAAGATTTTTCAAATGTATTTTTAAAGATTGAGTATGAAATCGATATTTTGTAGAGATTGAGAGAAATTTGAAATAAATATGAAGCATTAGATATAAAATTGATAGACTGAGATAGATTTGACAAATACTCAATGAGATATATATATTTGTGTGTGAAATTGATATTTTGTAGAGATTGATATATTTGAAAAAAATACTATGAAACTATGAAAGATTGGGTATAATTTGTAAAGATTGAGATAGATTTGACAAAATTTGTGATAAAATTTGAAAAAGGTGTGAAGGATTTGAATAAAAGCTACAATTAACCATATTACATTTTATGTTTTAATTGCTAATCAAAATTTGATAACTTTTACATATTCGTCATCGTTAGTTCAATCTAATATTGAAATACTAAGTGCATGTTGCTAACGTGTTCGAGGATAATGAAGTTTGTGTTCAAATGTGAAAATTATACTAATAAAATTCTGAAATTTAGAGAAGATGTGACAAGTTGACAACTTAGTTAACCAAATGACGAAATCTTTCCCTGATTGTACATCAAACCATACGCTTTACATGATTGTTTATGGCCACAGATTGTAGAACTATCGAATTGAATTTGAAGCTACTAAATCATTCTTGTTGTGGTTAAGAACCAAAGTGGTTGATTAATTCGCTAAAAATGGAACTCACTCAAAATGAAACTATTGACGACTTGAATTATTTAACTTAGTGGAGCTACGTGTCAGCCTTTGCACATATACCAATTCCTATACATTTATGTGTACGAGTGTGTGTAGATATATTATTTTCAATTTACCCAAAACTTTATTCTGATTTCATTCCTTCAATCATCAATCATGCGTAAAGTACTTGCCTGATTCCACCTTATATATCTTAATAATTGATCTAGTTTGTTGAATTAATTATAATTATTGCTTATAGTATCGTAATTAATTCACAATGTCATATTTTCAAAAAATAAATAAATAAATCACAATGGCATATTTGAGATCGGGGCTCGAGTGCTGAAATATTCACTTTATAAGTTGAGAGATTTAAGGTTCAAAATCCCCTGAGGCCAAAGGTCTCGGGTTCGAGTCTCCCGTGACACGATTATTTAAATTTCTGCTTTAATTGACCAACAAAATTGGTAAAAAAAAAAAATACCAACATTACAAACAAACAAACAAACTTCACGACACATACAAACTCCTAAAAATCCCCATTTCTTTTTTGGGGCGAATTAAATGTCTAAACCCCGAAAAGTAAACATGCAGTTAAAATGGGGAAATCTTAATCGGGACGATTGGGTAGCTAACATTTGTATAAGGGAAAAAATGTAACTACCGTGAGTGATGAGTCGATTAATTAATGCGAGGTATTTTATGTATACGGCCTAGCTTGATGCTGTCGCTGACATTCACTGCTTCACGCAAAGTATAATCTTTAGTTGAGTTTACTTTTTATAATAATACGATGATAGACTTATAAAAGAAATGTGCATTTAAAGAATAATTATGGTAAAATAAGTTTAAAATTGATTATCCATCAACATAAATGATGCATCAATTAAATTAAATTATTTTTATTATTCTAGTCTATCACTCAAAAAGTAAACGTAAATCATTTTATTACATTCTAGTTTCATAAACGGAGTGACAAAATTAGTTAATTAATTAGTAGATTTTCCAATTGGAGCACGTGTCGATTAGTGGTGGTAAAAGTTAGTTACTCTTTTCAAAATCATAGTTATATTTTTGCAATTGAGTCAAATTTCAAAATCATAATTATTTACTTTTCCGAATTGAGTAAAAATCATTAAATGAATTATAGAGAAAATATTACTTTTTAAGAAAGCGAATAGCTTATTTACTTAGATTTGGGTATATTAATTGGACTATTTTGATGAAAAATATAATGTGGCCCGTTCTAGTATTTTTTTTTGACACATAATTTTAAAAGAGTAAGCTTTTCTATTATGCTAATTACAAAAATAATCTTTTGGTAATCCAATTTTTATCTTTCATCATTCATCAACCTCAATAATTTCAAATTATCATTACTATT
Organism: Salvia sclarea; assembly: GCA_036873715.1. Lineage (NCBI taxonomy): Eukaryota > Viridiplantae > Streptophyta > Magnoliopsida > Lamiales > Lamiaceae > Salvia > Salvia sclarea. Next base: position 2,938,386 of record JAYJMF010000001.1, on the reverse strand, counting down.
CTTGTTAGTATTAGTACCTGAGAATTAGAGAATGACAAGACCAATAAGTATAATTTACTAATTGCAATAGTTGGAAATAATATTTTTAAATAACTAGCTAAATCACCCATCTTTTTATCATGTGAATTCATTTACTATTCGTTTTTTTATTCAATTCCTAAATACGTTATTGATATTGATATTTTTAACTCAGCATGCATTTATATTTTATATCTCATAATGGTGCATAATATTCAAAATTTAAATGGAAAAATAATTCAGCATAAATAGGCAAAAGATATCAACATGATAAATATATTGGATGGACAAAAGGCACACTTCAATATATCTGAATATACGGTGCATTTTCCTTATTAAATCTTTATCAAAATTAATGAATGTTGAATAGGGTTTAATAAAATCTATTGAGATTTAATGTATCCTAGGTGGATACGATGTACTTCCTGATGGACACATTTTTCTTTTCTTTTTTGGAGGACAAAATGAGGTGTTCACCCTTGATGAGGATAATCCAAGTCTGATGAAAGAAATATCATACTTTGTGTAAGTTACAAAAGGAAGCAACTCCAAGTCTAACGAAAGGCCTCACAATGTGAAATATAGATATGTGCTTCTCAAATAATTTTCAAGTCTGGGAAGGCATTTCCAAGTCTGGCGAAAGACTCCTCAATGTGAAGTATAGGCATGAGCCTCTGAAAATGAGGCCAAGTTGCAAAGTCTTCAAGTCTGACGAAGGATTTCCTAAATGTGAAGTGCAGGTATAGGCTTCTCAAGGCAAAGTTAAGGTGAAAAACATCTCCAACTCTGTGAAGCTAAGGTGAAAAGCATTAACTCTGGGAAACTAAGGTGATGGAGGCCAAACACAAAGCATCGCCAAGTCTGAGAGATGCAACATATCAAACTCCTCTTCAAAGATGCACGGAGAACCATTAAGAAAAGAGGTCGTACGTATTGCCACGACAAACTCGCTCATTGGTCGACAAAGGCTGAGCAAAAATAACCGAAAAGGTGACGAGGAACGGCATTCTACAGAGCCTCAGATGTGTCAGAGTTGGAAAGACACAATTGCCCTCGACGATTAGCAATAATGACTAGTGTGCCCATGTACAACCCATAATTGATTTTCCTATTGTAACCCTCTCAAAGTGCACTATATAAGGGAGCACGTGAAATATTGTAAAGAAGGCGGAAATACTTCATCTTCTCCACCCCGAAATTCCACCATTTTTGAATAGAAAAGTAAAGAAGAAGCTTGGGTTTTCATGGCGTGCCTTCATCTTTCTTCATGCTTTTTCACCTCTCACACTCACTCAAACATTTAAAATCTCTCATTCTTCTTTCTCGTTTCTCCGTATTTCAAGTCTCACATTTGATGCACGTTAGAAATAACTCATCAAAAATATAAAATCATTTCATAATTACGTGATAAAAGTTATTTAATTTAATCACCTTTTTGCAAATTGACTTACAAATTGAGTCATTGTAAAAATATGTAAATTATTATCTTCTCGTATGTACAATACAATTGCGGCATTGGCTGACAAACCCGTATTTTACCACGCTTCTATGATACATGTTGGTACTTTTTAGTGTGGTTTTATGTGGTTTGTCATTGTTTTTCATGTGTATTTCTCATTTTAGGAGATATTATGATTTGGAGTCCGAACGAAGGAGAACGAAACGAAACAAAATCATCGCGCAGTGCACGAATAGTGCCTCACTTGGACACCTCGCTTGGGCCCAAGCGAGAGAGGCAAGCGAGGCGTGATTTTTTCTGACGATTTCCGCCTCGCTTTGCCCCCAAGCGAGGCCACACGGGAATTTGCCCAAACTTGACTTTTTCTAGATTTTTAACTTCCTTTTAGGTTTAGACTTTCTCTGTATTATTTCTCACCTATATAAGGCTCTCATGTCTCCCTGTTGAACCCTAGTTAGTCTTTCATTATATATCTTACGCACCGGTACCTCTGGTACCATTTTTTGATATAAAATTTTCTTTTTTCCGATAAAAAAAAAAGTTTTTTCTGTTTTTCATTGTTCAGACGTTCAGTTCAATTCAAGTTCAAATATTTCAAGCTTTCAGCGGTGGATCTCCTTTATAGTTTTCTTCTACCTTTCTGTTCTATGTCTTTCATAACTATTATTGCTTTTATTTTATTTAATATGTCTGACTAAATCTCCCAGTTGATCTTAGGGTTTGTATAAACCGTTCTTGATTATGTGAATGATCAATATTAATGCTTTCTAGTTGACATTCTTGATTCGTAACAGAGATAGGTGTCAATCGAACCGTGGACTTACAATATAAGCATGCCTTGAATCGTAACTGAGATAGAAAGCTTATAGGAAGAAATTATGAGGTGTTATTGGGAGTTAACAGACTAGTCCTTGATACTTATGGGTGATAGGCTGAGTGTTAATCAACAACTGTAGACTACCGTAACTGGAGTAGATAGCCATAATAGTGATCTTTCACCAAGGTTGGATTAAAGTGGTCATTGAGTCAGGAGGTCAAATTCACATAATTAGGAGCAATATAATACGTCCCTAGGATCAGCCGCTTATTTTATTAAGTTCCATCCGTTTTTAAATCTTATTTTTATTTATTTTCTTTGGATTAAATTCTGAAGATTTGGTTACTAAAACAATCTTTTGGGTTCCTGAGTAATAGAGACATATTTGTTTTTAGGAAGTGTGTTTTCACTGTACAGCCTCTGTGGATACGATATAATTACTTGCATGTTTTACTACCATTTATTTGTTAGGAAAATAAGCTATCATTGGCTGAATCTCTTTACATGTTGATTTGATATGTAGCACGAGTCTATTACATTTTATAATTGTAAATTACCTACAAAAAACATATACTTTCCTATGTTCCACAAATATTAGCACTAGTTGACTCGACATGAGTTTATGTATAGATTTTATGTAAGTTTATTAGTGATCTCGTTGTTAATCATTATCAATCTCTTGACTTTGGTGCTTAAATTATGCCATTAAATTACGATATTATTTAGGGAAAAGTATCAAATAAGTCCTTAAGGTTTGTGGCGAAAAATAACTTAATCCTCATCGTTATGTATTTTGCAAAGAAGTCCCTAACGTCCCTAAAAATAGGTCGGATTGACCAACAAATTGACAGCCATGAAACTGCCGTTTGTGAAATTCATTTTTTTTTTTATTAATTTCGTGATGTTTCGTGATGGCAATGGCAGACTCCTCAATATCGTCGCCCAACACCTACACTGCCGACCACGCCATCCTCAACCATAAGTTCTACACCATTGAGTTCGGCTTCAACGTCGTCCTAGATGCTGCCCTCGAGGGCCACCCAGTCATCCACATCGTCAGCCTCACCCATTGCATGTAGATTCTTGCGCTCATCGACTTCATCGCCACCCACTTCGAGGGTTGCCGCTAGTGAATTCTCGAAGATGATGGGGGATGACTCTCTACAACCACAATTTTTGTTAGCATCGGCATCGGGATGAGGGACGCAATGTTTCTTTCTTGAGCCCTTTTTCCATTTGTTACTCCCATCCTCAATCGCCTTCACAAAGGTCGAGATCATGCCTTCCTCAGTGATCGCCTCTTGCCCCATCTGAATCGCTGCCATCATCCCCTTCTCCGCCAATCCAGTCCCCTGTTTAGCCACTGGCCCCACAATTACAAAAATTACAATTTGTAAAGCGTCGTGAGCGCGTCCATTTCCCCCTAACTGAACCATTTATCGACAATGCCAATGGCGGTATCGCACTTCATCGTCAACCAGAGCCAAGCTCAGGCGGGGCATAGGCGGCGTCATGCTTCGATGTCCCCCGCCTAGGCGGTGTTCTGCTTGGACATCTCGGTGCCTGTTTTCATAACATAATTAATAGATTTGACATAGTCGACTCTAGTTATCACGATCTTGTTCATAATTTAGCTTCGAGAGTGATAGTAGAGTGGAGAAAAAGGTAAATGATATGTAGAGGAAGAAGCTGTTGAAAAAAAAATAATCGGAATTTCAGAAACGGCTTTTAAGAACTGTCTAATTTTTGGTCAATCTGACCTATTTTTACGAACGTTAGGAACTTCTTTGCGAAAAACATAACGATAGGGATTTAATTGTTTTTCGCCACAAACCTTAGGGACCTATTTGATACTTTTCCCTATTATTTATTCAATGTCTAATTCACAGAGCCTTTAATCATGAATGATATTTGACTTATTTAAAGTTTAGATTTTTTGTGTTAAATCATTTGATAATATTACATAGTATCCTATGACATAAATGAAATTTATATATTATAATTGAATAGAGAGAATGGAAGAAAAATGAAAATCATATACTAAAAAATTGTATATTCTTGTATAATTGTTATGATTCAACTATTTTTTTTTATTGGAAAAAGGAAAGGATTTTTATAAAAAGGCATAAGAAATGCCAACAGGAGAAAAGGTACAAGCAAAAACGAATCACCCAGATAATGATTGCAATGCACAAACAAATCACCAAGAGAATGAAACTCCAAACAAACGCCAAGAAAACAACAAAACTCACAAAGCCAACAAGTCAGAGCGGAGAGATCAACTGAAAAACACGCTTCCACATCGAGGGAAATTTTTCCAAACACTCACAGGAAAACCAACATCAACCTCCACTCCACGTGACTGTCCGAACCGCCGACCCCATCCAACGTATTCTCCACCCAAAACCCCGCAGCAGCTCCGCCCATCTTGACTAATGAGCAGCAGATTCTCACCTCCTCGCCAAGCCCAGAGCAGCCACACAACCTCAGAACTAAACGACCCCAAGAAAACCCAAGACCAAAAGAACCCAAGACTAAACGATCCTGTCGGGACTCGGGATGGGACGGGAATTTCCCAAGTCTACAGACCCAAGTTCTCAACCCTAATTGTTGGAACCTGCGATGCCGTAAAATGTATGCCAAATATATTTAATTTAGTACATATAAATATGTTTTTCCAACTTTTTAGTGATGCAATTTTACTTTTATAAATGTAATTTAATTTTAGCAATATATAATTTTAATTATCTCATTTATAACCCAAATATTTAAATAATGTATAAATAATAATGCAAATAAAATTAAAGAAGTTGTTTAACTGCGCCACTGCCTACTCTTTGTCACTAGAAAGTGCAGAGAGAAGAGTGCCGCCGCAATGCCAATCTCCACCACACTAAGCGCCACCACGCCACTGCTGCGCTCTCTCTCTATTCACCACCGGCAATCCACCCCCTTTCTCTCACATCCAGCTGTCTCCCTCACTCCCCATAACCCCACCCTTCTCTCACTCTCACTCTCACTATCCCTAACCCACCGCCCCTCATTCACAGCCTTTTCCACCAATGCTGCCGCCACAAACAGCGAACTCAACACGAAATTCTCCGGCAGCGGCGGCTCCGGAGGAGACGGAAGCCACAACGGCGGTGGAGGCGGCGGCAGTGGCGGTGGCGATGGAAACGAAGGGAATGACGATAAGAACAAGAGGAACAACAAAGAAGAAGCTCTCATGGCGCTGGCGGAGGCCGGGAGGAGTCTTGAGAGCTTGCCCAAGGATTTGAAAGCCGCCGTTGAAGATGGCAGAATACCGGCATCCATTTTGTTGAGGTATTTCGAACTTGAAAAGTCTAACATCCTATCTTGGCTTATGAAGTTTGGAGGGTTTAAGGAGAGGTTGTTGGCCGACGATCTCTTCTTGGCTAAACTTGCCATGGAATGCGGTGTTGGAGTTTTCGCCAAGGTTGTTAATTAGTGAACCCCAAAGCGACCTTTACCTCGTTTTCTTTGTCTACTTTCTTTTCCTTTTGTTTCTGTTGTATGTCTAATTTTATTTTCCCTGTACTGCATTTTGTATAGCTAATGCCAGTTTTGCAATATGTATTGCTAAAGTTGTATTGCTAAAGTCAATCTAATTAAATTAGTGCAAGAGACCTGAGTAACAATTATGAATTTCTTCACTATCTTATGGATATGGCTTTGCGTGTGTCAACTTTGCTCTGTGTTTGATCGTTTATAACTTGTTGGAGTGATATTTGTGGTGATAATGGGAGTGAGAGCGAGAAGCAAAAAAATTAATGCTTTTTTTAATGGATTTATCTAGTGTAAATTATGCATCAAGTGTAGCATCTTCGATACTCAAATAACCTAAATCAAACCTTTGTTCTTTTCAGACAAAGCTTTATTGCCATTAGTCGATAATAAATCTGTAATCCCTCATTTTCTACTGTTCGTTTCCCTTTCTATATTGATGTTGTTGTTGGCATGCTAATATCATATATTCATGAAAGTGGTAATTAGCAGTGGTGCATAGTTGATAATTTAAAGCCGGCTCTATTAGTTCATGAATTTTATTTTAGCTTCCTTACGACAATTTCATTTGTTTTCATTTTCCAGACTGCTGCGGAATATGAGCGTCGCAGGGAGCACTTTTTCGATGAGATAGAAATTGTTATTGCTGATGTGGTATGGAAGGTTCTTTTGTTTTTTTTTTTTAATTATTTCCCTTGGATTTATATGCTGCTTTTGATTGTTTATTCTCTATTGATTTCTTTGTAAGATTTCATATGATTGTCCAATATTTCTTAGCCCATGACTTGCGGAGTTACTTTAATGTTGGAATAATAATTATGTGCAATTAGTAGGAGTTCCGTAGGAATGACTTTTTGACAAATTCAGTAAACTGATCGATGAGGCAGGTCATGTTTCAACAAGATAAAGAATAGAGAAACTCTTCATCATTCTCAGACAGATGTTCAAGAAAAGTTTCTCTATCCTTTAAAGAGAACAATATTCCAATGAGTATATGTATAACAAAAACATAATCAATGATCTTAATGAGAATTTAGTTTTAGGGTTCACTTGATCTTCAATCTGTAGTGCTATGCTACCTTTTCAAATGGTGCTTCATAGGAGAAACATATTAAGCTGCGATGACATAAAAAATGAAATTCGTTTGTAGTATATCATTTTTTTGTTTTGAACGTGCCCATATATATTCTAATTGGAGTAATGAGAGATGGACATATAGATATGTTTTAGGCACTTATGTGTTTGAGCTTGCACAAGAATCATGCCAATTGAAGCAAAATTGACTTCTAGTTTATTAAATGCCACTGAAGGGTCAATTCTTCGAACTAAAACATATTGTGTAATTGGAACTTAAGTTGGCATTTCTTAGCCTAAATCTATATGTGCGTGTATTCTGTGACATTGTGTAATTAAGTGAGGGTGCATAATGTGGTTTTCCTAAGATTATGCAGTCAAATTGTGCATAACAGTTATATGTTACAAAGAACAAGCCATACTTAGTTATCAGGGCTATGAGGATAATCATCTGAAATAATGAACACTAACTTCATCTGGCACTTGGCCTTGAAAAGTCCTTGGGATCAAATTGAGATCTTATCTTTTTTTCTTCAGATGATGGCAATAATAGCTGATTTTATGCTTGTCTACCTTCCGGCGCCGACTGTTTCTCTTCGACCTCCTCTCTCCCTCAATGCTGGTCGTCTTGCTAAGTTCCTTCATGGTTGTCCAGATAATGCCTTTCAGGCAAGTTCACTGAAATGCCTATTGCTTCACAATGACATGTGATATAAACTGAGTGCTGAAATCATGTTTTTAACATCTTGTGCAGCTTGCTCTGCCTGGAAGCTCATTTTCATTGCTGCAAAGAACGGGTGCAATAATGGTAGGATATCTATCCTCTGTTTCTTTCAGGAAAGAGAAAGAAGCTTAAGTTGGTTTAGTTGAACCCTTTTTTTCTGTGAATGAGTTGAACCTAATATGTTTTAATTCTCTTCTCTCAGCGTAATGGAGCAAAGCTGTTTGCTGTGGGCACCACTTCATCTCTGGTAAATTTCATCATAGAGATCTTCGTTGTAGATATCTTGATGAACAAAAGGAATACATCTACTTTAGTAATTCCTCTTCAGTTATAGTTTTTAATATGCTTGAGAGAGTGCTGTAAGAACACATTTCAATGCTTTAATATGTCTACTGCAGCATAAATTTCTCCTCTCCCTCTCCCACCGTGCAATAAGAATGGAAAGAAAAAAAAAAGCAGAAAAAGACCATTGCTCATAGTTTCTTCTTTAACTTGAATGAGCAACACATGTTTTCTCTTCAGCTTTGAATTAAGGATTATCCAAACCTTTGATGAAAGGAAGTGGTTCCCTTTTGAGCTATGGATGTTACTCATATTTGTTAACTCTATGTTACGTGTATGTTTACTACGGATAAAACAGAACTTGACCATTTCTCGATGACTAGGTTGGTACTGTTCTGACTAATGCATTCATAAATGCCCGTAAGGCCGTTGATCACTCCACTGGAGATGAGCTGGAAAATGTTCCCATACTATCAACTAGTGTCGCTTATGGTGTCTACATGGCTGTATCTAGCAATCTTCGGTACGTAATTCATCATACATCTGTTTCTAGTGTTCTCTGATTCTAAAGTCTATAATTTATGTGTACCCTTTCCGTGAAACAAATTCATAATCCTTAACTCTTAGTAAAATCTTGGGGCGGAAAATGAGAAGAAGAAATAAAAAATAAAAAATATATGACAAATGGTAGGAACCGCCAGCTCCACAATACTTGGAACCTCAACCAAACCATTACTACTCTGGTTTTAGTTCCAATTTGGAATGTTTCCGGTTTGAGGCTCCGGTTGCAGTTCTTTTGGGCATCTCTATTGTCTTACTAGTGAGGTTACAGATCTGATGACCTATATATATATATATATATATATATTTTAACTTTGTTCGTGTCTTCAACAGATATCAAGTTTTGGCTGGTGTAATCGAACAACGGGTACTGGAGCCCTTACTTCACCAACACAAGTTATTACTTAGTGCCACTTGCTTTGCTGTGAGAACAGGCAACACGTTTTTGGGTTCATTGCTGTAAGTTTCTTCCCACACGTACGTCCTCATATGTAGTTGTACTGTCCTCACGACTCCGAACTTATTTGCCATCTCTTGAATCGATGTGCAGATGGGTCGATTATGCTCGTTTGATAGGAATCCAAAAGGCTCAAGATGTAGAATGATAGAATGTAGATGAGGACTGTAAGTGTGAGCTTACATATTAGTTGACACTTCGGAAGAGTATGTAGTTTACTGGAGAGTAGGCCTTTTAGTGCTCGGTATAATAGAAGTAAGAAAATGCATGCTTTGTAAGTGTGAGCTTACATATTAGATGGGTCGATTATTCTTGTTTGGAATTTTGATTAACTAAGACACAGTTAGTGTTCCGCTCCATGCTTTGTAACAGACGGATTTCATTACTGCTAAATATCCATTTTAACTTGTAAATTGCATGTTTTATGGAGTACTACAATTGTCGAAGAAAATGCATGCCACAGTAATAATCTACCAAATTTCCAGTCAGTTACATTATTCCTGAGTCTATAAAAGAAGAAATGAATGTATTTTACGTACATAATATGGTGGAATGGTCCATAATCACTCTTTAGTTGTTACTGCAATTCACACTAAATATGGGGAAAAAAGAGGAGTATATATTGATACAAAAGTGAGAGCGAGTTTGAGGTTAACTAAGGCAGCGGCGAGTTGAGACCTTCTTGAGAAGAGAGGGAGCGGAGGGCGACGTGGTGGCTTTTGGATGAGGCCCTTCTCTTAAACGAAGGGCGCTTCTTGAAACGATGCAATGCTCTCTTGGCGTAGATGGACTGGAAGTATTCGGCGGTCCTCTCCTTGGCCTTGAGAACGATGAAGAACAGGAATCTGTAACATATTATGAGGCTATATAGAGCAACCAAATCCCACCACTTTGAACGATTTAGAGACACACCAAACATCTTGGTTATCACATCCTCCCCACTTATTTTGGGATCGCCCGGTATTAGAGGTTCGAATACCAGTCCGATCATATCGTTCTTGTACGATCCCTGCACCCATACATAATTCAGTATTTACAACTCTTGTACATATATGCATCAATTTTATGTTACCTGAATCGCCCATGCACCATAGCCAATAAATGATATCGGATAGCGCCAGAATGGCTTGGGAAGATCTGGGAGCAGCCGAAAGAAACCGGCTGTCATCATCATGATCCCCTATATACAGTACCACCAAAAATACACACATATATAAGAATTAATATTGTGTAGATGTAAAATTGAATTAATAATGCATGAATTTAATTACCAGAACTCCGGCCCCAGAAATGATCCCCATCAAGAAGTTAGGAACCAAAGAAGCTACGATCATCATGACACTCTCTACCATAGCGATGCATCCAAATATATTGAGACAGAAGAAGACATAGCGAGAAAACTCAGCATGAAACGCCATGTAGAACGTTATGGTCCCAGAAATAACCGAGACTGCGACCAAGAAGGGGAAGGACGACAAGAAGTTTGATAGTATAAACACTGATACCCCATAGTAACCATTAAGTCGCTCTCGAGAAAATATCTGTAGGTCAACACAAATATATATCCAATCATCCCAATTAATGATGAAAATCATGAATGAATTTGTGTAGATACGTACCTTCATCTCCTCGATGAAGGATGGGAAACCTCCAATGGACATAAAAGTCATGAATCCGGTAACGAAGCCCCCGCAAGCCCCCCTAGCGTAGATTGCAGTATAACTCGTACCCACGTCATAGAACAGAGTTCCCACGCATACAGAGACGATGGTGTATATCACTATTCGCGACCAATAATAGCCAACGTCTCTAGACATATTGACAAACGACCTCCGAGTCAAAGTCGAAAGCTGCTTCCACCAGCTTGCGTGGCTTGCCTTTATCGTTTCCATCTCCACCCCTCCTTCCTGATTGCGCGCATATATGCATTCAATTCACTTTCAATAGCTATTATGTTATTTACGTATATATTTGAAACCTCTCCTATCACTTACGAAGTTTGACATTTCTTGAGCCTTCAATGTGGCCTTCCTAGCATACTCTGAGTGCTTGTATTTCTCAATAAGTATTGATTTTATATCAGCTGTTGCAAGATTCATCAGAGGATCCGATACTATGTGTGTGTCCTGTCATTAACAAATTATCCATCCATAAAATTAACATCAGACTCAAACATGAATTATTAATTAATTAGGAATATTGGTACGTACCCGGAGTCTTTGTGAACCTTTCAATGTGGCTGTGACGACGTCGAAATCAGAGTTGATGCAGCGCAGGAAGTGATCAGATGGATTCCTCCTACTCGGACATGGAAAACCAGCTTCTGCAAAAAACTGCCAAAAAAGAAAGACCAAATTAATTTATAAGATGAATAGGTGATACTATATATTAAAATGAAGAGTAATGAATGAATTACCTTGAGTGCCATCTTAGCTTCTCCACAGTAAACAGGTTCGCCAGAAGAGAGTAAAAAGAGATCATCAAAGAGGGCGAAGACTTCGCTGCTGGGCTGATGGATAGAGGAGACGACAGTTCTTCCATCGCGGGCGAGATTCTTGATGGCTTGGATGACGAAGAAAGAGGCGGCGCTGTCGAGGCCGGTGGTGGGCTCGTCGAGAAACAGAATGCGAGGGCGGACCAGAATCTCGAGGGCGATGCTGAGCCTCTTCTTCTCTCCGCCGCTGATGCCTCTCATCTGCCAGTTTCCAATCTGGCGATCCGCGCATTCGAGAAGCCCGACTTCCATGATGGTGCCTTCAACGATGTCTCTCACCTCATCCTTGGACATGGAGGTGGGAAGCCTCAGATTTGCAGAGTAGCTTAAGGTTTCTCTTACTGTTAGAGTCCCCAATAACACATCTTCTTGCGTTACATAAGCCTGCATGCAGGTATGTTAATTAACACTTTTCCATCATAACAACATGGATATATACAACTACTTACGACGACGCCGTTTCCATGCCTCCGCTTCTTCCCGTTGAGAAGAATATCTCCCATCATAACAACATTCCTTGATAATCTACCTGTCGCCAAATTAACCCAATTACTCTAATCCAAAATTTTATCATTTCTCATGGAATAGCGCTCATTCCTTGAGTTACTTTCACTATTTTTAGTTGGGGCAATAGAAACAAAACTAGCTAGTATACTTTATACTATTTAATATTTAGATTTATAAATTTTTGTGGAATGATAGATAGTAAATAAATAGAAGTATTGTAGTTTACACAACATATGGAGGGCACAAAATGTTGATGTGTATTGATCTACGCTTTCAAAAAGAACGAAATATGATTATACAAAAAAGCTATTCAATATATAAATATATTCTTCATTCACTGGACATGAAAATTTCATTTATGCCATTATTCATTTTCTAAATTCTATTCTATCTATTCATATTATGTATAATTTCATTATTCATATCCCTTCCTACATGTAACGTGAATAGCCTAGGGGTGAAAAATTTATTACTAATAAAGTTACTAGATATTTGTATAAAATATACTCCTATATAATAAATATTCATAATTAAGTATCTTGTATAGATACTATATTAAATAATTGAAAATTGAAAATAAAAACAGCCTTTAAATGCTTTCCCCTTTGGTTGATAGAAATTAAATTAAAATAAGGTACACGTAAAACTATGAATTGAATTCCACGATAAAGTGACATGGACAGTCGGCTTATGCTGTCTGGCCCCTTCAACTACTCCTCCCGCCCTATTAATTCCATACTCCGATATAGGTCAACATTTCTTTTCTTTATTATCCTTTCATATATTCTGGTGGAGGAAAGATAAACTTTCCTTTTATTATTATAAAGATGGAAAGGAATTTGATTTTATAATGTGGGGAGATTCCACGTTTACTCACGGAAAAAAAGCATGGCCTTATTTAATTACAGTAAATTGTATTTTGTGATGAAAATGACACTAATATTATACCATCTCATAGATAAGATAAGTTAGTAGCCACAATAAATGATATGATACAAAATATCAGACATATCAAACCCTATGTACCGTTCCGACAAGCAAAGGAGCTCCCCATATTATTAGGGAAGATAGGTCATAGGTTGATGTGCCAAACCGAACATGGATCACATAGTGAAATAAAGTTGGTTGGTGCCATTTATGTATCCTAAATAGTAAATAGAGCATTTAAACCTACTCAGCCATAGGCCAAACTCATAACATAACTGTGTTTGAATTATGTAGATTAACTGCATGTACCATCTTTAACAATATTGTTTCCCCCTTGTTTTAAGGGAATTAAGATTAGTTAAAAGCACTAATTACAAAACCTTAAAAAATTACACCCAAATTTCTTAATTAATGCCAATAATACATTATCTCACATGTAAAATCTTGGTTTCTCTAATCTAGAAGAGGTGGTTTTGAAATTTGGTGACATCAATATCATGTAAAAAGGAATTAAGTAAGAGGTAATGAAGATGTACCTGCTAATGAGTCAAGAAGAGTGGATTTGCCGGATCCGGATGGGCCCATAATGGCCATGATCCGACCCGGTTCGGCATAGCCATTGAGCCCATTAAGCAGCTTCCTGACTGGGCCTTGGCCGAAGTTGGGCAGCATCACCGTCAAGTCCCGCCACACCAAATACGCCTCGTTGCCTCTCCGCATTTCCACATCGCCATCGCCGGCGCCGTTAGATCTCCCAGCTGCCTTACCCTTACCCTTACCACCACCACCCTCCGCCTCTATTTCCATGCTCAAATGCACCAAAAACAACTCTTCTTTAATTTTTTCCTCTTCTTTTGTTCCTCTCTTGTTGTTTGTTTGGTAAATGAGATTCTGGGATTAAGATATAGGAGGGAGTTGCATGGGTGATTTAGGGGTACTAAAAGAATTTAATGCAGATGGGGCCCAACCTAGATGGGCAAAGAATTCAATCTCTCAATTTCCACTTACCCACTGGGGCAAATTAAATACAGCTGCACCTATTTATGATTATGCATCAAACCATAAACGGTTGGCTATAATAAATCACTTCAGCTCCAGCTTCACTTGGTCTCACAACTATGTATGTGTGTATACTTTTAAGAAATTTGAGTGCGTCTACTACAAATTTATCTAGTTCACGTACTGTCAATTTTTATAAGTTGGTTGCGATGCGGCAACATCTTCTCTTGCATTGATCTACGTAATATTGCCACGTGCCAATGAAGTTTATAAATCAACCATATTTTGCGGATATAAACTCTATAAATTGGTTAATGATTTGAAGATAATTAACATTTTTCATAAGTAAAATATTATAAATATTTAAATTTTCGTGATCATCCGTTGATTAAATAGGAGATGCTAACAAGGTGTTGCTATGGATGGTGTAACTTGCTTTTTTGTCAGCTTGGATTAGCTCTAATAATTTCTTAACCTTTCTTAATATTTTTATGAATCAATGTATCCGGGATTTTCAGTAATACAATGTAAAGGAAAGGGCTATTATGCGGGCTAGGGCTGTATACGAGTCGAGCCGAGCCGAATACCACCAGGCTCGAGCTCGGCTCGTTAGATTTTTTGAAGGCTCGAGCTTGGCTCGAAACTCGATTCGAGCTTCAAATTGAGCTCGAGCTCGGCTCGTATAATTTTTATTGAGCTCGAGCTCGGTTTGAGTTCGATTCGACAATTATTCGTTTACCATGTATTCGAGCCGAGCTCGAGCTTGAATCATATAATTATTTTTCTGCAATTATATTCGAGTACGAGTTCGAGCTCAAGCTCGAGATCGAACTCGAACTCACTCTCGATCGAGCTCGATATAGTGAAATCTATTAAATCATTTAGCTACGATTTAAATTATTAGGAAAAATATATATAAATTATTATTTAATTAACAAATGACGCTCGAGAATGTGTTTGCGAACGTGACCGAGCCGAACATGTTCGCGAGCTGTCGAATCAAACACCAATAAGCTCGAGCTCGATTTCAGGGTGGGATTGACAAAACAATCAAAGCATAGAATGTCTATTAATCAAAATAGATAATTTAATATTGCAAAAGTAAAAAGTAATTATTAGGATCAGAAGTTAACAATTAGTTACTTTTATATTTTTACCTTATTATTATTTACAAAATATTTTTAAAATCTTTAAAATTGTGTATTATGACGACTTTTAGGCAAATAAATAGACAGTCGTCTCTCCTCAATAGTAGCAACAACAGACGAATCTGGTGGCGAAGTTGAATTTGTTACTTGTGTAGAACTTGTATTGTTGTTCAATTCAAGAATGGTCCTTTGCAATTTCAGAATCGTGACAATTCGCTTTTGAATTTGTGAAACCGATAGCCACAACAAAAATTATTGAATTCTCGAAATGTAAGTATTTAATTCTTGAAATTTATGTATTTATCTAACTCTGTAATGATGAGGAATCCCTTAACAAGCAATAGTGATTTTCATGGGATATTTGTTCTCATACAATCACGAATGTGACATGTAGATGTTTTTAGAGCTAAAGGTACGTACGTGTTGAAATACAATTTCCTTTCTCTTCAAAAAACAAAAACACCTCCAAATATGTACAATTAAGATACAAATACAAAAAAGTTTTTTTGCATCACTATACTACACTTATTTCTATGTATCCAGCAACAAAAATAACATGATAACATAGAAATATTTCATGTCCGCACCGATACGAGTTGGAGTTGGGCTGGGTCGACATCTTATTCAAGTTTGAAAACTTTCACTTATCCAAAAGTAAAGTGGCCTTTCCATAAAGTCTCAAACTGTAAATAGCGCTTTTGGTTTTGGAAGTTAGGGAAATTAGGGTTTTGCTCGGCTCTTAAACCCTGTCCCTATAAAGTGAAGCAACTACAATTTCAGGAGCTCGATCCGATGGAATTATCCCCCGCAGCTCGAGTTCCAACATCAATGTGGCACGAGATCGCATCCAAACTAGATGGTAAGCAAATTGCTCGATTGTCGATGGCTTGCACAAGATTGCGGAGGGATTTGGGTGTGGATCATGACCATGTGTGGAGAGCAGCTTGCCTGCGACGACTGGATATGGATCTGGATCTGGATCTGGTAGACCCTCCAATCATACCACAGGCTACTTGGTTCGAGATTTATCGAAGGAACTTTAGTAAGTATTTCAACTTTCTCTTCTCTTAAATCTGGAATTTCATCTCCTAATCATTCTCTTCTTTTTTTTTTTTTTTTTTTTTTTTTTTGCAGACGGGACTCACTGGTTTAATCATGATTTGCAGGAGGAACACATAAGTAAAGTTTCAATTTCCCTATTGTTTTTTTTCTTCTTCTGTTTTACTGCATTAGAACCTACTAAAGTATTTTTTAACGGCCAGATTGGAGGAACATTGGGGGGTTTGTGCTGAGGGATAGAGCCATCATAGGTGCAGATCTTTTGGAGCTCGTTGGGGCTTCGAAGGAAGAAAGGGTGCGTGATCTCTTGGAGTCGGTGGAGTCCGACGATGACGGTGGAAATGGTAACGTGGGTAACGTCAGAAGCGGGCTGTGGATTGCGGACGTGCACGAGACGAACCACTCTTGGGGGTGTTTGGTTGTCCGACACATTGAATGCTTTGTGGGTGCTCCTGTATTCGAGGAGCTCACGACTCGGAGCTTTAACCGGCAGGTGGCGCTCGGGTCCGAGACAGCGATAGGAATATTTGAGAAGAATACCATGGAAAGTGGTGACAATGCGAGTAAGGAGTGTGGTATATTATAGTGTTAATTAGTAAATTTTTCTCCATTAATATTGTGAATTGCAGGAGCATTTGGTGATGATTGGGAGGGGGAGATTGTGACTCAGAACGGAGCGGCGATTAAAGCCATCGTGGCCGAGAATATTCTCGAAGACAACAATGTAGAGTACATCGTCCATCTGTATACTGTGGGAGGGGTGGTGAATGCAATTCTTGCATCTATCACGATTAATGGGGGGCATTATTAATGGGAATATATGTCCATTATCTATAGGAGTAACATATTTCTTGATGATCGACTCCCTTATGTGCAAAATAGATATCTTAACTAGTTTTATTTTAGTTGTGTTTTATGACGGTTATGTATGTATGTATGTATGTATGTATGCATGCATACATGTTGAACTCATCACTTTATCCTATTGTTAATTGTTAAGGAGTATTTATCATGTAAGACAAGAAATGATGTGCATGCATGTAGCACTGATAATACTCATTGTTTTAGGTGTGGCATTGGTTGGCGCAATAGTAGCCATTTTGCTGCAAATATCTTGATTAGGAATACTAGACTAGTTACCTCAAAAAAACAAAAAACAAAAGGAATACTAGACTATCTAGGATTAGGAATAGTGTGTTGAGGTTGATAAATTGGTGGCGTGTTTGGTTGGTGTTGCACATGCGCAACTGCCATCTCGAATATTAAGTTAATACCAAGTGATTTATCAACGTAACCTTCATCTCTATGTCAGTTTTTACAATTTAGATATCTCTATTAAGGAATTTTGTGTTGCTAGGCGGATGTAGTCGATTTGAGTTGCAATCTTTTTTTTATTTTATTTCGTGTTCTAGTTTATTTTCATTTAGGTATAAATATTTAATTAATATGTACATGGGCAAGCTCTTGAGTAACTCATATTATGAATAGGAATGAGTAATACTTAACAATATGATTCAGTTATGCTAGTAAAACATAAGAATGCATGCAAATTGCAATCATATGTATGAATAATTTTTTAACACCTTTCGTGTCATTTCATCAAACATGTTATGCATGTTGCATTACATTAATTTCCAACACTTACTCACGCATCATTTTATAAATTTATTGATATCTCTCGTAATTGAAAATCACCTCCTAATTACTTACGGTCTTTTATATTTATTTATTCGATTAATTTGCTTTAGAGTGGAAAATCTCCAGCCACTACATGCAAAAAAAGTTTTAATGCTAGACTTAACGTTAGACATTAATAACTTGGGATACATAAATTGTAAAAGTAATTATTATTATTTTATAATTTTCAGAAATAATTGAATATATTAAATATTATAAATTTGGCAGAATGAGGAGAGAAAAATACATTTACATTATTTAATGCACGTACGGTTTAAGTATTAGTTAATTATAATTATTTGACAATTGTGTTCGGCAAAGAGGTATGGTTAATTAGGAAGATGGCCCTTTTCTTGCTTAATTGTTTGAGTGAATGGTGGCTGCAGAAATGGCGTGAGACAGAGCTAATCTCTCATAACCTTTTTGTCTCTTCTTGTTTTGTGCAAGAGTTACACATAATTGTTCATAATACTCAGCACACTATCATGCATAACCGAGACATATTGATCGTATATTAGTGTATTATGTATATATGTTACGTAAATAAATTTAATCACGTAATTTTTGAAGATAAAGTCAGCACTAATATTATTATATTACTAACCAAAGCATGAATTAACACCCGAAAAAAGAAGGGACCAGCCACAGAAAATGGTGGCTCAGTCTACACATAAGGGTAAAAAAGAGTCCGTGACAAACAGGCAATAGTATGTGCCACATAATTTATATATATCACGACAAATATACACAAAACGATAAAAAACTATCTCTCTACTTAGCTTTTTCAACAATCTGTAACCATGTCCCTGAACTCGGAAGCATCCCTCCGATAGCCTTTCATGGCGCTTGCTGTTGGATAGGAAAATCACGTAAATTTTAAAAATAATTTAGCAATATACGCATGCTTGAATTTCCAAAAAATGGAATATCATAATGTTTGAATTTTAATTAAAACTTGATTCGGTTTACGATGAGAAATCAAATCGTTTCTCAAAGTCTTGGATTTTGAATAAAATCGTTTGCGTCGAATATTCCTTTTTACAATAAAATATATATTGAATTCTAATTTATCATCAAGTTGTAATATATACTAAAATCTTATTATTTTATTCTCAATAATGCCTTACTGGTATCAAAGGTTTCTTTACGGGTTAATTTCCCATCAATACACGAACTTTCATCATTTTTTCGTTTTGCACACGAATTTTCAATTGAATATTGATTTGATATATCAAAACTCAAAATAAATGAACCCACGTGACTTATTTAGAAGTTTAGTGACAAAACAATAAGTTGAATATAATTTGTATAGATATCGTGAAATGTTAAACATTTTGGTGGACAGATCAAAATGGTAAAATATTAAACACTTTGGTGGATAGGAGGGAGTACAATGAATCTATTTATTTAAAATCATGACAGTTAGCGAATATTCAATGAAGAAAACTTCGTCACTGATAATCGAATATTTTTCATCCAGATTTTAGCCCTCGACGAATTTGAGGCTAGCTCTAGCATGAAGGTTTACAAGAATCATAATTCTTGAAACCCCCAAAACCCTAGAATGTACTCCCTCCGTCCCATCGAACATGGACGTTTGCTTTTGGGCACAGAATATAAGAAAAGCTGAAAAGTTGTGTAAAGTAGTGATATGAATGTATATTATTTAAATTGTGTGAGTGATAAAGGTGTTCTAAAAAGGAAATATCCAAGTTTGTTGGGACAGCGCAAAGAGGAATAACGTCCATGTTCGGTGGAACGGTGGGAGCATTCAATAGGAGCAACATGATATTTTCGAAACTCTTCTCTGCCCTTGGCATTACGGTTATCGATTGAGACGCTAAAACGTTAGTGTTGGACTAAAAAGTTCACCTAAAGTCCCTCGCAATCTAACGAGACCTTCCTAGCGAGCAAGCTAAAAATCTTGCTCCCCGACCCTAAAAATCCCAAACGAGCAAGAATGGGTGTTAAAAACGGCTCTTGAGGTGAAATACGAGCAAAAAAGCGAACAAACAAGGAACCGGAAATGACAGAAAACCAAACAAAAAACCACGGAAATAATTAGAAATCTAATTCTCGAAATCCCAGAATAAATTTGAATCAACGTGTGCATCACAACTTGTAGACTTGAATGAGGTTATTTTTACAATGAGCAATTATCAGATGAGATCCTAAATTATTTGGTTTGTCCCAAAGATACTCTAAATTTTAAAAAATATTAATAAAACATACAAACTATTGATATTGTACCATAAATATCTTTATTAACATCTTTTATTTGATAGAAAGCTGACTGGGATTCTCACATGAAAAAAATAATTATTAAAGTAAAATTATAATTTATAACCATATATTTTAGGTAATTTTAGGATTAAATTCTTAAAAAATTATTTAGTTTGTCCAATTTTTTTAAAAAGCTTTTAATTATTAAAAGACATAAGCTATTGAAATTGTATCAGAATTGTCTTCCAATGTTTTGGATTATTTTACCCAAATATGGTAAGTTTTTCTTTAATAAATATTCTTATTTTCTATTTTTTTTTCATTTTCTTCTTTTTCCATATAATCTCGACATTGTGTGATTTTATTTGTCCTATCCACTTGTTGGGTCCCGGGGGTACTAAATTGGTGTGGGGGGGGGGGATGGGAGGGAATACACCAGTAGACTATTTTTGAAAAATACAAACAGACACTGATACTGAGGTATCAGTTTCCAGAGATCAGTTTTCAAACAGGATGAGACTATGACTGAGAGAAAGATCAGTCAAATAACTTCAGTATGAAAACTTGTAGTCAAACTGAAGTTCACAGAGGGTTCAGTCTCGGTTTAAGAAAACAAAAGACGAGTTATGAATCTTACTGACTCTCCGAAGATTTATCAGTTACAACTAATAACTCCGCAGCGAAAAAATAATTTAAATTAGCCTATCAGATATCACACACACACTTAGACTTAGGTGATTAGTTCTTAGGAGTTCAGTTTGCAGAAAGATATATGACCAGAGAGACGGAGAATATAAAGCACACAAAGATTTTTACGTGGTTCGGAGAAACACCTCCTACGTCCACGGACTGCTGATCAAACAATCAATCACTCCGGGCTTGTGTTTGCGGGTGCACAGAAAACCTTAAACTGACTTTACGGGTCAGTACCTACTCACAGTGTAGGATTTTCTCTTCTTAGTTTATGGGCACTGAGAAAGCCTAATCTCTTAGCTTACGGGTGCTAAGGACCGAGTGTTCAGACACCTGTTTCGAACACACACTCAAACTCACTCTTTTCTAACTTTGAAAAGGGGTTCTAAGAATTCCAACTGATTACAGAGAACAGGCTCTCTGTAACCTGGGTATCTAGGCTTGGGATTGGAAACTGATGGCTTAGATTTTCTAAGAGAACAATAAAATATCTTAGATAGATACTAAGAATTTTTACACTTAAACTCTGGGTTCTCTTCATCGACTCAAACCGATGTAGATTTTGAATGCTTGAACTGCTTGTAGATTTTTGCAGAGTTTTGGCCTGTGCGTTGAGTCGGTTCTTTTCAAGATTTGGAGAAGTCCTCTATTTATAGGCATCTTCAGAAATAGATCCGTTGGAGGATATCGTGCTCTCAAATCTGCCGTTGTGAGATGTAGAACACAGAGGGACTTCTGCAGCTTGAATTTATCTTTCCTATCTTCCGAATCTGGAGTGATTCCAAGGAAAAGAGTATAGAGGTGCTTAGAAATATTTTGCACCAAAGCGGTAAGGTCTTTGCGCTATTTCCGGAGATAGGACGATCTCCAAATCATCTGCATTTAATGCGACGACTTTCCTTTGAAATATACGACTTTCCACGTGCCATAAGTGACTAACTGATCATACTTCAGTTTCTGATGAATCCTCGTATTGAACCTAGAATATTCAGTTTCCACATGTAGACCTTCTTTTGCTGCTTTTCTTCCTTCTTAGTCTTCAGTCCTCGAATCTTCAGTTTTCAGAACTTCAGTCTTCAGAACTTCAGTACTTCAGTTTTCAAACTATTCTAAAGACCAAAATAAGGCATAAGCTAGAAGGGTTTTGTGATCATTAAAATAATATATAATATTTCACATATCTTTCCAACACCACTAATATTTCAATAATCAATTTTTTTGCTCATAGATAATGAAGCATTACATTTTGAGTAGTTTATGATGTTTCATTGCCATTAACCTTAAAAAATCTTGTGACATGAGTTAATAAAAAAAGGTCAGCAACTTTAATAATTTAAATTGGATGTTTGTTTTACATGTGATTCATACAATTAAATGGATATTCTTTTAAAAGATTATTCTGGTGGAAATAATGTTGTTTTCACCACGTGGATGTCCCAGTTAGCTTTTCGTTAACAAAAAACGTTAATGGTGATTCTTTTTACTACAATATCAATAGATTTTATCTTTTAGTAATCAAAAGTTCGAATATTTTTGTGACAAACTAAATATCATACTCCCTCAGTCCATAATTTGTTTGCCACATTTTAACTGGCACGGATTTTAATTATTTTATTGACTTAATTAAAAAAAGGTGTATTGAAAGTTGGAAAAATATATTGGAAGTTGAAAAAGTAAATTAAAAGCTTACCATAAATAGAAAGTGGAAAAAGGTTTGTGGAAGGACGAAAAAGGAAATGTGGCACACGATTTATGGACGGAGGGAGTAGTTTTTAGGATTTAGTCTAATAATTGTCCCAAGATATGTGGTTATAATTATAATTTTGATTTATTGCCATGTGACAATCCTAGTCATCTTTCTAACAATAAAAAATATTACTAATAAAGATATTTGTGGTACTATATCAATAGTTTGGATCTTTTATTGATATTATTAAAAGTTCAGGATATTTTTAGGACAAAATTAATAGTTTAGAATTTAATATGATATTTGCCTTTTTACAATTCATGTTTCGTTAACAACAGCTTCTATTAATGTTGCCCAAATTGGCTGAATCGGCGTGTCGAACCAGGAATCGGCCCGTGGTCAACGGTTCAAAAACCGTTGACCATGGCCAGGGATCGGTTCAGGTCCCCCGTGAGGGGGAGGGGCCTAGTTTAATCGAACCGGAACCGACGGTTAGAGGCCCGAACCGATGGTTAGAGGCTCGAACCGGCAGTTAGAGGACTAAATTTAGTTAATTACATGTAAATTATAATTGTATTTGTTCTTAAATGTAGTTGTAAACTTGTAAATTTTATTTATGCAATGTTAGATGTTTAATGAGAATTTCATTCAAAGCTCAAGTTCAATTCAAAATGTTCAATACTTCAAAGCTCGAACTTCAAAATTCAAATATTTGCACAAAATTCAAATAACCTAGCTTTGGAAAAAATATACACAACTTTTACAAATAAATTTAGAGATATATACAAACAGATAAACTATTTTTTTTAATAAATGAAAAATTAAATAAAAAAGTAGAATCTAGCAGTTCAAACCCTGAACCGGAACCGTGTGAGAAACTGTAAGGCCGATTACGATTCACACATCCGCCGACCCTAAATCGACAGGTCGTGAACTGTGAGCAACACTATAGCTTCTTTAATGAAAACATGTGCTCAATGCCCAAAATATTTAAGGGATATTTTTTCTTCACTTTCATAAATATATTTCTTATGCCTACTGTAATAAAAACATACACTCAATGCCTAAAGTGGCAAAAATAACATTGGATGTTATGGTAAACCCTTACACACTCTTATACATTGTACTTATGTCGGAAAACTGTACAAAAATAGATAGCTCGCCTCTCACGAGTTTTGCCACTCTCGCCCATTGAGCCCGCCACTCACTAATTAGCTTGCCACTCATCAATCAAGCTCTCATTCGCCAATGTAAGAGCGTGTAAGACTTCTCTTACAACGTGTTAATATGTAAAAGTTTGCAAGGCTTATTGCTAAAACTAAGCACACTAATCAACATCCAAATATAATTTTTTTTCTTAATTAGTTGTTATTTAATTATAAATTAAGTGATTAAATTCTAAAAGTTGAAGAGAACAGTCTCCACTAATTCAATAAGATCAAATTATTAATCTTCCTAATTTAATTCGTGGCTAATTACTCAATCGATCACCAATGGAAATCCTACTTTTGACATTCAATATCGGCTTGCGGAGAAAAGAATTAAATGTGAACTCAAGTTGGTCATTAGTTTATGGCAAATTAAACATAGCTATTCTTAAATATGAAATGCTTAGTTTTAGAATGCAAATTACAATACCACATTTTAACTGTAAACTTGCACAACCAAAGACAGAAATTTCCGAAATTACCTTTTGTTTTGATTGTGTAGATTGAGATACAAGAGATCTACTCTCAGTCTTCTAATCTTTGCCGTCTCAAAGTTTAGCTCTTGTGTCTTGTAATCTTCACCGTCTCAAACTGTAATGGAAGAGGGAGGGTCACAACCGGCACCAGATTTTCTAATACAAACTTGCATCCCAAGTAGTTGTAGTGATTTCTCACATCCAACATGCCCACTCGAAGATCCTTGGTGATGTCTGAAGGGTTAGAGCGAAAATCATCAACAATGAGGGCGAGCACCAGAACATAGCTTATCAGTTTATCTTGAGGCATCTGTTTATCCTTAGTCGAACCAAACATGGCGGAGAATTTCTGGGATAAGATGCTAGGCAGTTTGTGATGCTTTGCAGACGACACGCCATCCATAGAGTGTTGGTCCTTGAAACGGATGAGATGAGTGATGTATGACAAGATGCCGGCTTTCCTTCTTCTATTCAACTCATCCTGCAAATTTTCATAGTTTAAAGCAGGAAAAGAAATGAGAAAAAAAGATTCCCTAAAGTTATTTCCAAAAGTTATTTCGAAATTTAACTGAGATAAAAATGCCCAAACGGTTTATTAAGAAATAGATTGGTTGGAGAAAGAAAAAAACAGCATGTGTGACACCACACCGACAACCCCTTCATAATTAGAAAATAATAAAAATAATAGCTAATGTCTATTTTACCTCTACAACCTTCAAATTAAATTCATAATCCCCTAAATTCTAAACCCCCAATTCCAAGATATGAGCTCGAGAAATTTGAAAACAAAATAAAACACGAGAACTTACATTGTTAAGTTATTCAACTAGATGGATTCCGGAGCAACAGATTAAAGCAGTGAAAATCATGTACCAAAAAAAAAAACAAGTGTCGACTGGTTATTTGTGCTGGTGTTGATATGCACTCATGAGCAATTTAACATCAAGTATATATCCTAATCACAAAACCAAATGCATCTATCTAAACATCACAATTTAAAGCAATATACCAATACTCATTTAGGCAGTAAAGCATCATGAGAAGGAAGATTAATTGCAGGACGGCCAAACAATTAGATTTTGAACATTCAAGAATCCATGAATTTTCACCTTGGTGTTTTGCAGTGCATGAACTCGATTGAGAACAAAACGCGGGTAAACATCAGGAGAAAATTCTGATCCAGCATGGACCTTCTCGAGAATGTCTTTAAGGTAATCCCACTCTCCTTTTAGAATTATCTTGTCGAGTGGATAGGCCATATTCGGGTCAGTGGTTTCCATATTGTGTGGAGGGATATTGTGAGCATTAGGAGTTAAGGCAATTGCTTCGATTTCCTCCGTTCTTGCCTTGATCCCCTTCAATTTGAGTTCCATTTCCATACCTTGTTGGGATCCCGCATCTTCTATCTGACGCAAGATTTCACGTTTCTCATCCTAGAAGTAAAACGGTACTATGGATTAGTAATGATACAACTATAGGAAAAGTTTTTTCACGTTTTCTTTTCTAGTCGTGATGATTTATTATACTCTACATTATAACTACCTTTCGTATATTTCTCTTGGAGCAATACTTGATCGCAGTGCTCCTGAATTTGGCGTTTCTCTCCTCGGTGGTCTCAGTTTTCCCATCGGCCAGCGTTGTTTCAGTTTCAGGCTCCTCCAGCCCCGCAATCTTAGGATCCAACCTGAATATCTGCAGCCACACAATAAAATGGTTCAATATATTGATTCCATCAAAAAACACACTCACAAGCAAACCTCTGAAATCCAAAGTGTATGTAGATTAGCTAGTTATCAGCTAACACAAAACCCATATCTAAGAACTCAGATGCAAATGAGTCGTTAGTGTATTTGCACGAAAACAATCACATTTAATATGACTATTGAGAATACTTCATTCTTTCACCTAAAACGTCAATATGGAATCATAAACTACAAGAGCGAGAACAGTCAAAATCGTGAAAAGTTGAAGCTGAAAAACACTATTCCACTAGCAAGAGCAATCAAAATCGACAACACAAACACAATACTACCTTATTAGCAGCTATAGGAACCATCTTCAGCACTCCTGTCTCCTTATCTAACACCCCAAGAGCATAATTGCACAGCTGCGGCGCCCTCGCCTCGCCGGAGTAGTTCGTTCCGACGAAGCTGACGGCGGACTTGCCCACTCCCACCACCACCTCCATCCTAGGATTTTTGCGGTTTCGAGAATTAAGATTCTTGTACACATTCACGCTGCCTACTGAATTCTTCAACGAATCAAATCCGGATGGAAAATATCCGATTATTGGTGAACTTTTCTTCTCGTTTTCGCTAATTGGCTTGATTTTCACATCTTCTAATCGCTTTCTTTTCTCACTTGATTTCCCCATAATTCTACTAGTTGCAGTGTAGAAAATTCCCCCCGTGATTGTAATTGAGTATGAGGCAGAGGGTTTTTCAGAGCGGCGCGCCAACCCTAATTTCACAACAAAAAATAGTACTACTATCTTCAGTTTGACCCTTTGACTTTATGGAAACTTTAACTATGGCACAGCCCGGCCCGTATCGCATCCAATCAGTTCGAACTTCGAACCTAAAATTTGCCTGTGTGGTGTGTTAGTGTTAGACCTATAATTTATTATGTTATTAAATTTGTATTACCTTCAATTCTTTTAGGTACAAATAAACCCTCAATGTTGTTATTTTTAAACATTCATCCCCCTCCTTATTATTACCACTCCAAATTAAATTAATGACAAACTTTCTTCTATTTATTTAATAATAAAAGTTTTAACAACTAAATTATACTCCGATGGACTTATTTATTTGTATTAATATCTCAAACATAATTATCTCAAAATTTTAGATTTTGGATGACCATTAACGACGATTGCATCCAAATTATTAACGATTATATGTCATGAATAAATATGCACATTTATGTATCAATAATTAT
Source organism: Salvia sclarea (assembly GCA_036873715.1). NCBI lineage: Eukaryota > Viridiplantae > Streptophyta > Magnoliopsida > Lamiales > Lamiaceae > Salvia > Salvia sclarea. The sequence continues at coordinate 2,911,431 of JAYJMF010000001.1, read as the reverse complement.
ACTAATGTGCTTGAGAGTTGAGACAATGTATTATAAATAATTATGTGATTAAAGATTAATTTCTCATAATTAAAATATTTAGTAATGTTTATAGGATTCTCTACCCGAATTTTCTCAACACATTTCTTATAAGTTATAAATATATTTTATCCATTAATTTGTATAGATTTAAGTTTATTTTCACAAATTACAATGAGTGAAATAATGTAAACTAAACAATGGCCAATCTCTAAAAAAAAAATTCATATACCATAAAGCTATAATTTACTAAAAGTTGTTAAAAAATATTTGTATATATTTCTTCATAAATGTATTATAATAACAATAAATTACGTGAAATTTTTCATAAAACAAATATATGAATCTTTGAATAATTGGATGAAAAAATTAATTATAAGTTGGTTCTTAATACTTTAAAAGTTAAATAAATAGAAGAACATATGGTATTAATTTAGTTTGGAGTGGGCATTAATTTAATTTGGAGTGGTAATAATAAGGAGGGGCATGGATGTTTAAAAATAACAACATTAAGGGCTTATTTGTACCTAAAAATACATTAGGGGCTTATTTGTACCTAGGGTAAACATTAAGGGTGTTTTTGATCCTTTTCCCATAAATAAATAAAACCCGGCCGTAGTTTCATAATCTGTTTACTAACCATAAAATTGAAAAGAATTACGAGGACAATCCCACAAAGTACGTAGTTGTTTCTAAAAGATGTTAATAAAGATTTTGATAAATCAATTAATTCATCAAAAACAACAATTAATAGCAAACTCGCTAATGATTCTCACCAGAATATATGTATAGATATATCACATAGTTAACGTGTCATCTTATAAATTGTCAGAATTTTTATAAAGATATATTATACAGAACTTACAGGCTAATTGCGAACAGTTCTTAACTAAATATATTCTGTGTAGTTTTAGAAAACTGGCGTCGGTGGAAGTCAATGGAAGAAATATATATATTGGTGAATAATATTAATCCCACTTGCTAATGTATAATCTATATTCGTTCTTAATTAATTTATTTCCCCAGGATTAGAGTAATAATTTAGGATGAATAATCACAGTGTACGAATTGAAAACGGAACTTGGCCGGGAGTTTCTGGGTATATTACTTTCCTGTAAAGGATATTTTATTACAAGGCAAATCAAATCGAAATCTTTTGGAGGAAATTTGACTAGGATGATGATTCAACATAACGAATATAAGGTGTCCAAAAATTTGATGTTAACATACAACGGATTAATTGTAATTTTGATATCTGGTGCCAAGTTTTCTTTTTGGGTAAATGTATTGAATTGCATGTGAATATATATCTATCTATTCATGTAAAATTCCATTTAATTATGTATATCAATTAGCTAGATCTTCATGAGCTCTTACCCGAACCTTAAATCCCCTCAGATCAAGATTGTCCGAATGCTAAAATTTGAATATGATTTTATTTTGGAAGTAATTAACATATAACATTATATATTTTTAAAGTCGACGTGGTAGGAACTAGGAAAGAGATGGGATTTGATCCCTAAATTTATCTTTTATGAGGGAGAAACCGCACGGAATATCCTCAGGTGTAAGCCCTGAACAAGAAATTGCTTGTTGATTTTAATAATTTATAAAGCCGTTATTTTGGTGATATGTTGAACAGGAAGGCCTCAAATCCAAATAATAAACAGAAAAATTCCCAAATCAAGGGGAACTTCTCTTTAATTTAAATTTGTCGGGCATACGACAAGAGAGAGAGAGAGAGAGAGAGAGAGAGAGGCGATTTCTCGTATTGATCGTGAAGAAGTTTACCTTTCTTTTTTCACAAGATATTCTTATGAATAAACTAAAATCCGTCAAATTTATTAGGAATATTATAATAAATGAAGTCATAATGAAGCCATTTACGCCAAGTATATTGAAAGCAAATGTTGGTGTCGCACTGCGCTATCAATTTGTTTTAGTAATAAACTAGTAGTATTAATTAGAGTGAACATGAGACTTTCATCTTCTCTTGTATTATGAAGAAGGTGGGCCGACATTAATCTGAAGAGAATGTATCTTGATTTGTTGATGAATGTATTGGTGTGGTGTCGGGGTTAAGGGAGAAGATTTCACGTGATGCCCATCCAATCCATGCAGCCTCACTTAATACATTAAAATCATAAATATAAAATTGTATTTGGGTCATAAACATAACATTGGATTTATAAAAATAGGGGTTTGGGGTGGGAGGGTAGATATGTAAATGTAATTATGTAATGAGAGGTAGGAATAAATGGCGTGAATTTCAAGCTGGTATTATTTAAACGGCAGAAATGAGTTGGACGGTAGTGATTAAGTGAGAATGGGTTGGAATAATTCCCCTGCCGTCGATAGTGATACGGATCTCCATCGATCCCGAATATTTTGCGCCCTTTTTCTACAAAGTCACGACTTCATCCAGACTCTTTCTTCTCCACTACTTCTACAATTCTATTCTCTTTCATATACAAATTAATTAAGCTAGCTACTCTTTTTAATATAGGCCACACATCATTTTTTTTTTTGGAAAATAATATCCAATCAATAAGTATGATACGTACGCTTTTCTCTATGTTATAATACTGGTAATTATTACACAGATAAAAAAAACTCTAATAATAATAATAATAATAATAATAATA
>JAYJMF010000001.1:2893215-2908668 GCA_036873715.1 Salvia sclarea | reverse complement strand
AGTCTACTTTAATTTTTAACCACACAAACACATGACCCCACACTCTACTTTAATTTTCAACCACACAATTCTTTCTATCAACTATTTCCTAAAACTATGTGCCCAAAAAATAGTGTCAATACAAAAGAATCGGAGGGAGTATATAGATAATGAGACCGACAACAATTATGCTTTTACGGCTCGCTCTGCATTCGCCTTCGGCTCCCCCTCGCTCGACTCATGACTTAGAATAGGAGCGGCCAACAATTGGTCTAATGTTAGGCCGGCCCGACGCAAATGTTTATAAATATAAATTGACGCAACTCATGTTAAACTCTCTCAAACTATGGAAAGAGAAAAAGAAAATTATAGTTAAACTTTACCCTCTCGTCTAGTCCAGCGCCACCAGCACTTCCAATCTCAGCCGCTCAGAAACTACCGGAATCTACTTTCGATTCACACAAACTCCCGAATTTCACACTAACGAAAACAGAGGCAGAATTCGAGATTTCGTAAAATAGTAGGAGCCAAAGGGGCTGAGAGGATGTGGCGTCAAGGGCGGAATCTGCTATGGCGCCAACTGCATCCGCGCACTGCCAACATAAGGTACGCCGCTAGCACCTCGGCTTCCAGCCCGAGCCTGTCGATATGGCGGCGGAGGAAGGAAATGGGGAAGGAGGGTTTGATGGTGGCTAAGGAGCTCAAGCGCCTCCAGTGCCACCCGCTGCGGTTCGACCGCTTCATGAAGACTCATGTTTCCCGCCTCCTCAAATCCGACCTCGTCGCGGTGCTTGCCGAGTTTCAGCGCCAAAACCTCGTTTCTCTCTCGATGAAGGTTTTTCTGCGGTTTTTTTTATTGTCTTTGCTCGTCATTTTCACTTAATTAATTGAATTCAGATGCTGATCAAGTTCCTCTCGGGTGATTGATTTTGTGATTGCTTTGCCTTATCATTTGATATAGTCTCGACGTAGAGAGGAGTTGTCTGTACTCTGTAACTATATTCTTGGTCTAATGATTTGCTACGTCTGATGGATACATTGATTGTTTGCTGTGTGGTTTATCTGGTGCATTTCTTATGGACATTAGGATCAAGTATGTGTTTGTGTTATTAATCAGTTGTGAAATTATATTATAGGGATGGACATTATTGTTGCAGATAGAATGGAAGAAAAAATGGAGGTACATTGTGATAAGTGCTACATAATCTGTTAATGGCAACCAACTCTTCCTACTGTTACTTGTGGTCTAGTAATAAACCTCTCAAGCTATTTTCGGTGACCAAAAAGCCTTGCACTAGAGAGCATCCTTTTGTATCTAAAAAAAAATTGAGCCAAAGTTCTTTTAGAATGTGTAGCATAGATTCATATCTATATATGAACTAGTCTAACTTTGTTACAGATGACAACCAACTGTTTGTATTATTTCTTGTGGTTTAGTGAGAGACGTGGTCAACGAGAGTTTGAAGGACTCTGTTTCAGGCTCTCTTCTACAATTGTGGCATTGTAGTGAAATGAAAATTATGATTCATGGATCTATATTGCAGAAAATTAGAAGGCTGGCATATATGCATCTGGAACAATTGAATCTAGATCTGTTATTTTATGGATATAATATGACGTTTGTAACCTGGTTCTTATTAGTTTTGTGAAGAATTTACAGATTGATGTCACCCTGTTGGCCATCTATGGCTACAGTTAATTATGTGGGTGATGGATATATTCATTTTAGTTGTCTTTGCCAAGAAAGATGGCTTTTGTGTTCTGGGAATAAATGATTTTGATGGGTTGTGAATGACCAACTCTTGTGATGACATTCTATGAGATCTTGGAAATCATTTTGGCATATAATTGCCACTTCTGAAGTAGACTGGGATTATCTGACATAATATAATGCCTTATGTTGGTTTTATGAATTGTATTCCAATATCTGGGGATTGTCAACTTTGTCGTTTATATATAAGCAACTCATTGATTATTTCCATTCATAAAGAAAAAGAAAGAGATGAAAAACCCTTTAGATTTACTATGCAACCAGTACCTAGAGTAACAGTAATGATTCCCCTTTTTTTTTTGACAGCTGTATGATGTGGTGCGGAAGGAAATATGGTATAGGCCTGATATGTTTTTCTATCGCGATATGCTTATGATGCTTGCGAGAAACAAAAAGGTTGATGAAGCTAGAATGGTTTGGAATGATTTAAAGGGAGAAGAAGTCCATTTTGATCAGCATACCTTTGGAGATCTTATCAGAGCCTTTCTGGACAATGGATTGCCAGATGAAGCAATGTGGATATACAATGAAATGAGAAGTTCACCTGATCGCCCACTATCTTTGCCTTATCGTGTTATATTAAAAGGGTTAATCTCGTACCCTGAACTGAGGGAGAAGGTGAAGGATGACTTTGTGGACCTTTTCCCTGACATGATTGTTTATGATCCTCCAGAAGACCTTTTCAGTGATGATAACCACTCGGTAACGGAGTATGAAGAGGATTAAAATATATCGCTGATATGTATTTGCCACACTTGAACATGCAGTGGTGATCAGCTGACCAACTAGCTGAGTTGGTTACAGAATTGAGGTGAAGCTTCAAGGTTTCTGCAAAGTTGCTCAAGGTTACTACCACTTTGCGTTTGGTAGTTAATTTTAATTCTTTAGGAGAAAATTGAGTTAACATAGTTTATTGGCATTTCAACTTTTCAAGTATGATTGCTGCACCTGCTCTGTAGCTTTAGATTTTAATCTTCCTTGTATTACTACATTTTATATCTGATCTTTCTAGTTAAGAGGATAGTAAACTTACCCCCTAAGATGTCATTTTTAACCCAGGTGCATATGTATTGTACCATTGTTAATAACATTAGTTTGAATAGGGAGTGTATACTTTTGTGATTGAATAATAATGCAGCGTATATGAATTAATATTATTGAGCTCATAATTTGCTTATGTGGTGGTTAAATGGAAAATCTGATGTTTGACTAACGAACAAAATAAGTGAAACCAAGCTGATTATATAAGTTTTAATATCATAGTTGTATCATTTTGCCATGTCCTTTTGTGGTCTTTCTGTCTGTAATCTCCAAATATTCTATATGGCAAAGCATCTGAAATTTTACCAAGTGATATATTTCTCTCTTTCTTATGATTTGTTTTGTTTTAGCTTCTCTAATTGGCAATACTGTGGACATGCAGAGAGTTGCATATTTAATTTGATAATTATGTGACACTGGGAGAATTGGAGAAGGCCGCCGACGAGGCCATCCTCAACAGTTCAAGAAGAAAGAGGTTGTCTCTCATGGGCTGCTTATTATCGCCATCAAGGTGCATCTGGAAGTAGATGTGTATAACTTCTTCAACTTACTTGCTTCCTTATTACCTTACGTTCTTTAGAAGCTTTTGCGTTACTCAAATGTGATCATATTTTATTTTATCTTAAAGCAATTTCATTTACCTTAATTTCCTTTGTTCAATGAGCTCATCGAACTAATTTTCTTGAAAATGATATAGCATTATCACTACGTCTTCTTTGATGCATTGTCATGAACTGATATAAGGTTGCTTGAAAGCTAGCAACTGTAGTGAAATAGAAAGCATAATTTTCTGAATCACTAATAGTACTTAACTAGATACAAGACTTATATCTTCGTAGGTTTATTGCAGCCATTTGCTTAGTGGTCTATAACCTACAACAATTAGGTGTTCATAGATGCTCTTTCTTCATCAGAATTGATGAAGTGTTCTACGAAGAGGCAACTTGTATTTCGTACTTGGACATAGTAGGAGTGGTGGTCTCCTTGTACCAATACGAGTTTGTTGTATCACTTGTTGAATATCCGGATTCGCTCCCAGTGCCACTTGGTCGTTTGAGCACATCGGTCCCAACTGAGAACAGGTAGTGAAACGGTTTAGGTGGTGGCATGACCTCCACTCCTCCTTCGAGCATCTTCACCACAGCACTCATCGGTGGCCTGGCCTCCGGTGAGTCTTGGACGCACCATAACGCCACCTTAGCCGTTCTGTCAGCCTTGATCCTATCTTTCTCCTCTATCTCACAAGATTCCACCAATGCCATCAGCTGACCCTTTTCGTATTCTTCCCAGACGTTCTTTGGGAACCAGTCAAGACTCTCTGCGTCTCCTCCACCTCTTGCATTTTTCCTTCTTCCAACTATTTCGAATAAAAGAATTCCAAAGCTGTACACATCACATTTGTAGCTTATGGGGAAATTCTTCAGCATGAACTCAGGGGCCAGGTACCCTAGAGTCCCCCTAAACCCGGTGATGCTGACATGTGTGTCATCTCGGTTGCAGAGCTTGGCTAGGCCAAAATCTGCAACCTTAGGGTTAAAATTAGAGTCAAGAAGCACATTCCCAGGCTTTATGTCATAATGAATGATCCTCTGCTGGCACTCCTCGTGCAAGTAGGCGATCCCCTTTGCCGTCCCTAGAGCGATCTCGTGGAGTTTCTCCCACTCCAGTTCTCGAGTTTCGCTGAACAAATGCCTGTCCAACGATCCATTCTCCATGAACTCGTAAACGAGCGCGCTCATGAACTGGTCGTAGCAAAACCCATATAACCTCACCAGGTTTATATGATGAGTCCTCCCAATTGTTCCCACCTCAGCCATGAACTGCTCCTGGTTTGCGTCCCTGTTGAGGACTTTGACGGCTATCTTGATGCCGTTGGGGAACTGCCCCTTGTACACCCTTCCGAACCCCCCGGACCCTAACAATGTGGAGTAGTTCTCGGTGAAGGCGAACATCTGTTGAGCAGTGAAGCGAACGGGCTGATCTCGGGCAAGTTCGAGGAAGAACTTCTCCATGGTCGGGGCGTCGACCTGCCAGGCCTGGGTGCTTGACGGTGGCTGGGGGGCAACTATCATCTTTAGCTCCGAGACTATGGCCTTCCTCATCTTGCGGGCGCAGTAGCAGGAGACGACGACGATTACTAATATTATTACCAAGGAGATGGCCACAGCTGCAGGTGAAGATGATTTGCATGTGGTCAGAGTCAGTTTCATGAATAGAAAGTTACAAGTAGTGATAAAAGTTTTTACCTGCAGCCTTGTTTCCTTGGGCCGGACCAGGAGGAGAAGGGATGGCGAAATCAGACATAGATAACTTCAACGCCTTATGTTTCTCTAGTTAGTTATGTTATGTAGGCAGGCGCATTTCATCCATCAACCGCCGTTGACCTCCTGCGCTCTTCCCCTCACAATGAGTTAAAAATAGATCCCCTCTCACACGGAATTTCTCATTACGTAGTAATTCAATTCATTAAGACAACAAAGAATATGATTAAACAAACAGTCGAAACCTACGCGTTTTTCGCAAGTCCCGATTTTATTTTATTAACGTTTTGTTAGTAATTGCGAACCATCACTTTTAGTCTAACGTCAACACGGTTTGCTAGTTTTAAATCCATAAAGAGTAGCATTATTAAAACATTCATTGGAAATTATAGCACTCAATTCTCAAACATGGAAATACTAGCACTTTTGGATTTAAAAAGTCTCAAATGCCCTTAGTCACTTAAATTCATTACACGATTGCACATTACACGATTTAGTTCGGAATAAATCGTGTAACAGTCTAAATAAAGCTATTACACGATTTGAACAAATAACAAGGTTACGCGCTTTAATATATTTAATCGTGTAACTGTGTTGAATAACATGGTTACACGATTTAATTTACTTAACCGTCCTGTCTATCGTGTAACGGTCGCAAATCTGAGTCCATGGACGAGGAAATCAATGGTGGATGCCTCGACGGAGAAGGCGCAGCAGCAGCGTAACGACAATGGAGAATGCACGGATTTGGACGGAGATGGCGGTGAGTGGCGAAGAAACAGTAGCACGATGGAGAAGACGCAACAGCAGAGAGGCGGCGATGGAGATGAGGCACAAATCTGGACGAAACGGCGTGCGGCGAAGCGTCGATGGAGAAAACACAACAACTTAACGGCGGTAATGGAGAGGATGCACAGATATGGACAACCGCGGTGGCGCCGCGATGGAGAAAGTGAAGCAACAACGAGGCGATGGTGATGGCTGAACAGAGCAGCAGCATGGCGACGGGGTGCCACAGCAGCGCAACGGCGCGCAGTGTGACGACGGCAGAATAGAGCAGCGGCTCCGCGGCGTCACGATGGTGGAAGCAGAGCAGCGGCGGGAGGGTGCCAGAGCAGCAACGGCGATGGCATTTGGGGGGAAGAGAGAAGGGGTAGGTTAAGAGAGGGGATTTGTTGGGAATTAAATGATTGGATGAAGGATATTTTAGACTTTTTAAGTCCAAAAGTGCTAGTATTTCTATATTTAAAAATTGAGTGCTAGTATTTTCAATTTATATTTAAATAAATAGTGCTAGTTTTGGGTATTTTCGAGAATATTGAATTTAATAACATCTTGTTCAATGGTGAGACTCATTAGACATCAAACAATACTTTCTTGACTCTATTACTTATTTATGATAATTTGACGATCATAACTTATCTATACTAATACTAAAAGAGTCTTGGTGGCAAAATATATGAATTGTCTAATATATTCTTACTATATATTTAATTTTAAGAGTAATTATGTAAATTACAAATTATCTATTAATATAAGAATATAATTACATATTTATCTCTAAATCCATAAATTTATTTATATACGAATTACAATTATCTATTTATTTATAAACTTAACACATTACGACTTCTACTTACAGGATCAATTGATGGAGACAATTCATAACAATCAATTAAGCCAAAACTTTAACTAATTAATTAGTAGTAGTATTTTATAAAAAAAATTATGATTATAATTATTTAACTCTAATAATTTATTAGTACGTATAGGTGTTATGAATTGTGTGTAGCGCGCGCACTTTCTGCTAGTAACCTAAAATATTACTTTGAACCCAAAAATTCATTACATCAAGGAATACGCAAAACACAATAATTTCTACACTTAAAATGAAATGAAACTGAACACATTGTCGTATATAATTTCAATATATTCACATGATTGGATTGGGTGCAAAGTTCCACGAACCAACATATGTCCAGATCGAGTTGACCATTTCGCCTGCTGAATATTGACTAAGAACACCTATTATAAATTCTTAAGAGGACGTGTCGGATACACCAGATGATTTAGAATGACATATCATAATCTCAATTAAGAAAATGACTTAATAAAAGAAACTTCTTTAGGCTACAGTTGGGATGATATGGTAGCGTTATCCACTACAAGAGAACATTGAATAAACTTTAAGATTAACTAACAAATATGAATAAATAAAAACATATGGTTAATTAGAATTGCTTTTAATTTTTTTTAAGGAATCCCACCGCTAATTCTTAGTTAATCTCTCCTCAGATATATACTGTTGAAGCCAACGCGGTTCACCAACGATGATATATTCCGTTATTGCTAAAACACGCTTTCTGGTGGTGATTTTAAAAGTGATAAGAATTTAAGTTGGGTAACACAATAATATATACGGTAGTTGTTACATGTCACGAGAATGAGTAATATAGAGCGAGGGGTTAAAGATCCAACAGATTATTTGAAAGGATAGTTGTGATGTTTGCGATTCCCATAATTCTAAGTATGGGAAAATTGATGAGGAAGATAATTAGACCGTTGATATATAGTAGATGTATATAAAGCAAAGTAAATAAAAAAAGGGAAAAGATGTTGCATGTTTTGGGTCCCACAGTTTCCTCCTAAAATCTCTCAAATGGAGGGAATGTAAGTTAGCGTTTATGCATGCTTCTCTCTCCTCTCAGGAAAACTCCCCTCCCGAAAAGGTTTGTCCATGCCCTCTTTCCCCAGGGCGCCCCCGCCTCCTCTCGCCTCCCCCCTCTCCTCCACATTTTAATTATATCTCATCCCAACCATCCCTCAAATTAATGGGCAACTGCTGCTCACAGGCGGAGGACCCGCAGGCCCAGCCGGGCGCCGACGAAGAAGCCAACAAGGAGGCGGAGGCGGAGGCACCGGAGGCGGAAGCGTCCCCAATGACGCCCCCTGCAGTGGCAGAGGCCCCCAAGGCTAAGGTTGCGGCTGCGGCTGCGGCTGCGGAGGTTGGGCCGGTTCTGGGGCGGGCTATGGAGGACATCAACGATCACTACACGGTTGGGAAGGAGCTGGGGCGGGGGCAGTTCGGCGTGACGCACCTTTGCACGCACAAGCAGACGGGGGAGCAGTTCGCGTGCAAGGTGATAGCCAAGAGGAAGCTCGCCAACAAGGAGGACATCGAGGACGTGCGGAGGGAGGTGCAGATCATGTACCATCTGACGGGCCAGGCCAACATCGTCGACCTCAAGGGCGCCTACGAGGACAAGCACAACGTCAACCTCGTCATGGAGCTCTGCGGCGGTGGGGAGCTCTTCGACCGCATCATCGCCAAGGGCCACTACACCGAGCGCGCCGCCGCCTCCCTCATGCGCACCATCGTCCAGATCGTCCACACCTGCCACTCCATGGGGGTCATCCACAGGGACCTCAAGCCTGAGAACTTCCTCCTCCTCAACAAGGACGAGGACTCCCCACTCAAGGCCACCGATTTCGGCCTCTCCGTCTTCTACAAGGAGGGGGAGGAATTCAGGGACATCGTCGGCAGCGCCTACTACATCGCGCCTGAGGTCTTGAAGAGGAAGTACGGACCGGAGGCCGACATTTGGAGTATTGGGGTCATGCTCTACATCCTTCTCTCCGGTGTCCCTCCCTTCTGGGCTGAGTCCGAGACTGGCATTTTCAACGCCATTCTACGAGGACACATCGACTTCACTTCCGACCCCTGGCCTGCCATTTCTAGTGGTGCAAAGGATCTTGTCAGGAAGATGCTTGCCACAGACCCAACCCAGAGGCTCACAGCAGCCCAAGTGCTCTGTAATTCCTTCCAACTATCCCTCTTACTTATATCACTCACTCTCTCCATCAAATGTGATGTTGATTTGAATTTGATTTTGCAGATCATCCTTGGATCAAAGAGGACGGAGAAGCACCCGATACACCACTCGACAACGCGGTTCTCAACAGGCTCAAGCAATTCAGAGCGATGAATAAGTTCAAGAAAGTAGCATTGCGGGTGAGTAGTTGATACTATATGGTATGATACTATGATTTAAGAGAAGACATAAATTGATGAGAATGAAAAACTTAAAAGGTAATCGCCGGGTGCCTTTCGGAGGAAGAAATTATGGGGCTGAAAGAGCTGTTCAAGGGGATGGACACGGATAACAGCGGAACGATAACGCTGGAAGAGCTGAAGCAAGGGCTCTCAAAGTCGGGGACAAAGCTGACCGAATACGAAGTGCAGCAGCTGATGGAAGCGGCTGATGCTGATGGAAACGGCACCATAGACTACGAAGAGTTCATCACAGCAACAATGCACATGAACAGAATGGATAGAGAAGAGCATCTGTACACGGCGTTCCAATACTTCGACAAAGACAATAGCGGCTACATCACCACTGAAGAACTAGAGCAGGCTCTCAAGGAATTTGGCATGGGTAGTGACAAGGACATTAAGGAAATCGTCTCCGAAGTTGATGCTGATAATGTCAGATTCATTAATTCTTTTATTTCATTTCATCTCTACACAACCCTTCTAATAATTAATTAATTAATGTGGTACGTACGTACGTGCAGGATGGTAGGATCAACTATGATGAATTTGTGGCCATGATGAAGAAAGGCAATCCAGATATGGCAGCAAATACCAAGAAAAGAAGAAGTGGTGTGTTTACTACGACAGGCACAGACTAATTCTTGTGTGATCCTAATTAATACGATAGGCTTTATGTACAATTATGTTTAGAGAAATGTAGAATTTTGTGTATATTATGTATAATGATGCATCTAAAGCCCCGAGTCTTCTTGTGTTCCTCCCAATGAATGAGTGAACTCGGAGAGAAGGGTATAGTAGAGATGGTGTAGCAACCCACTACGACAACAATATTAATGACAATCATTATCATTTTATATTTCTAATCGATCACTTAATTTCCACCTCTCAATATTATCATGAATTCACCACGCAAAATCGTATCGCCACTTTTATTTATAGAGTATATGATTTCTCCACACAAATATATATGCCAAGAACAAACAAGGAACGTTGTTCCCGAATGCCAACGGCGACATAATTAATTACCCAGGATTGTACGTATCGTATGACATTAGATTATTTCAGTTCCGTCCATACACCATCTTTTTTTAAAATGTTTGCTCTTTACTTTTGAATTACATATGGTACAATCACATATCACAACAATTTTAAAGCTCAACGCCGCACGCAGACGAGACCTCTCTATCCCCACAAATTTAAGAATCACCATGGCCTAGGGTTAATGTCGGACTATAATTTAAGAATAAAACTAGAAAACTCTATATTTAAATATTAATCAATTCTCTTATAATTATTAAATGATCTTGATTAGATTCTGATGGAGGATTAATAAATCTTAATTAGGGGAAGGTGAGTCGGTGACAGTCATAAGCGCATCACAACATCCGGACGCACACAAGTTTTTACCATGAGAAGAGGCACAATATTATATATGACTTTATATTATTTTGTAGCCTAATTTAATCGGCCGTACGTATACTTCACACATTTCATTATATTGTTGTGTATATCGATCTTTAATTACTTCATTTTCAATTCCTTGAAATTCTAAGATAATTGGTTAATTTTGTCCTACTCTTTGGTAATATGAAATTAATATGGTATTCAAATTCAGCCCATGCAAATGCTTAATTACAGTCTAATTACATATAGAATATAGTTTATTAAAGAAATGAGAGTAATTAATCGACCATTAATTTTTAGTGGCGAAAGCTGGTAATCCTCCTCTCGTCACATATTTTGTATGGCTACGTATGAGGAAAGTGATGAGTGGTTGAAGTCAAATTGATGGTGTGATTCTTATGATAAATATATATACATCTAAATCCACATAATTATGTGTTCATTGAAAACTATACAGAGTTGGACGGTTCCCATCAATATATCATATCCCTCTCCACTTGTCCAATCTCCTCCATGGACACCAGGAGGGTAAGTCACCAAATTTTAAGAGAAATTTGCAACTTACAGAAGAAGACAAATGGGGATTAAATTTAATTAAGAAGGATATTCTTTAGAAAAATGTTGAGATATATAGTATGTATATGTGAAATTAAGAATGGGAAATGCAAATGCAGAAGAAGAGGGTGTCTTTGGTGCCGGAGTTTGGAGGGTGGGATGGAAAGAGTGAGACCAACTACTCTGAAGTGTTTAGAAAAGCTCGCGAGAAAAGGAAGACCAACAGACACTTGACCACTCGCCATAGCTTCGATGAGCGCGAATTAATGCTCAACAACACCCGCCTTCCCTTGCCCTTGCCCTTGCCCATCGTAATTCATTTTTCTTTTTCTTTTTTTAATTCTTTTATATCTCTCTCTCATTTTTTATTTCTTTTCTGCGCAGCGAACAACGATAAAGAAGGAAAAGAAGAAGAAAAAGAAGACGGTAAATTGGTTTAGTTGTTTATTTAGGTCTTGATTTCCAACTTATTCGGTTGTTACAACTTAATTATAGTGATTGAGCATATGTTATCAGCGACTTTCTCTCGCTAACCTTTTTTCTAAATATATATATAGTGTGATGACATGATCGGTTTTACAATTTACACACATATACATATATGTTGTCTCCAACGCGCTAGAATATATTTTATGCTAAATGCATATTTTTATTCTAAATTTGTCTCCAACTTTCTTAATTATATTCCACGTGAAAAAACTGATTTCTTAGATTCAGTGTTTTATTTTCACTTGCATTGTTACTCGAGCATGGATTTTAGGGTAACGCATTCATAGTTTACTGTTTAGGTCGTCAATTTTTCTCAAGTGGCGTTTGTTTTTGGCACCATATGATTTAATTAGTCTCGATTTATTTGATCATGCATGTGATTTTCAAATGGGTCTTTGCGGGTTGTTTCATATATAATCTCTATTGTTTGCTCTAATTAAGTCCTCTAACCTGTAATTACATCAATAAATAAATAAATACTTGACTTTACGTGGCAGATTCCGCTCCATTTAACATTAACAGGTAATGTGAAATTTATTTACGAAAATACGGAAAGTTGCAAATGTGTGTGAAACTAAAGTTACCAATATTTTCAGTAACTCTAGTAGCTTTTATATTACATAGATTTAATTTGGGGCTATAAAAATAAAATAGTATAGTTACTAATCTATTTTATCTAATATTCTTTTTGACTGAAGTGAGGGAGCGGAAGATTTGAACTCTTGACCTTAACACCTGGTGTTCCCATGAAACAATGTTTTTTTTAAATAATAATAGGTTATATTGGGTAGAATGACATTATAAATTTATGTTATTCCCGTAAATTCCAATGGAATTTTGGTGCCTGGTTTAAACAATTTAATTATTTTGGTCTCTTTACAAATTATGATATTCTTTTTTTTCTATATTCTGTTGTACTCACGTTAAGTTACTATTTACTACCTCTACATATAAAATGTGTTTACTTATTTTCTCTTTAGTTTATTCAAGAAAAATGCTACTTTTCTTATGAATCCCACATAATTTTTTCACAATTGTATACTTCGTTTTTTATTAATTTTGAATTAATATACAATTTATTAAAATTTGTACTACTAGAGTGTATGAACATATTAGGGTGCCTCCAATAATGTAGTTTCTAATTTTCAAAATAAAGAAATCCCACCATTGGAATATATAGTTTCTAGTTCCTAAAAAGAAATTGAGAAACTAGTTCCCATTTAAAAACTAATTTCTATTTTGTTTTGGGCGCGTGGGAGACACGCGAGCGCCCGATTGGCGCGTGCAGTGCACAAGGTAAGCGCCGTAGTAGTTGGCTACTTTAATCTTTTTTCTTTTCTTTTTTAAGTTCTATAGATTTTTTACCTTTTTTTTCCTTATTTCTTTTTTCCTTTTCTTTCGACATTTGCAATTAGATACGTATTTATACTTGTTTTTTTATATCCTGTTTTCATTATTTACATTGCTTGATTTGAATGCATGTTTATGTATTATTTTTTATTTTAATTTTTTAATTATTATTCTTTTAACTTTTTTCACTTTTAATTTTGACCATTTGTTTTTTTTCCATTAATTTCTCATTATTACACTTGTATAATTTTTACTTTTTAAATTTAGTTATTTATTCTTTATAATATAAAATAATTTTTTATTATTGTATTAATTAAAAAATAATTTTAATTATTTAAAATATAGTCCCAATATTTAAATAATAACACACATAACATAATTTGATAATATATATAGATATAGAATTATAGAAAGTGTAATGGGTCCCTCAAAAAAGGTAGAAATTAGTTTCACCATTAGATGAGATGAGAGAGAAAAGAGAAACTAGTTTCTAAAAGATGATGTGGCAAGTGAGAAATTAGAAATTGAGTGTCACCATTGGAGGCACCCTTAGATGGACAAATGGAGTGTTTTAATGAGATTATGAGAATGCTTTTGAGTAGGGTTGGTAAAATTAGGGCTGGGGAAATATGCCGAAAATACCGTATACCGCATTTATCGTATCGAAAAAATACCGATATTTTCGGTATACCGTAATTTTCGGTACGGTATATACCGTACCGTTGGATTTCGGTACGACAACGTCACAACGGTATGGAATATCTGATACAGTCGGTATACCGTTACCGTGCCGAACTTCGGCATATACCGAACAATTCGGTATATACCGTTATTTCGGTATTATTGACACACTGGTATGTACCGGTATTGCGGTATATACCGTAATACTGGTATATATTGAAAATTTTCGCATTTTGTATATACGTATTTATTTATTTTAATAAATATTATGTTATTATTTTTATTTATTTGATGTCATTTCGATATATACCGTTGATACCGTTAATTTTGATATATACTGTAGATTTCGATATAAACACGGTATATGGACTGTCGGTATGGTATTACCGTAAAATAGGTTCGGCCCAAGAATAAAGATGGGCTCTAAAGGAATAGGCCCAGAAAAAAGTCCCACTGTGGGCAGATGTTTCCCAATCTTTAATAATGTGGTGGGCCAGCGCCAGCAGCGGGTCAGCTTAAATTGACGGTTTCACCCCTCTCATTAACAAATGTCTAGTACATATTTGGTGAGATGGCCAACAAAACAAGTACTACCAATATTTAGCATTCACAAATAAATAAGAGCCACGTCCTGTTGCATCCGGACCTAATTAAACTATAATTATAAATAATAAATAGTTAAAAAAATATATATTAATGAATTGTAATTAAATTTCATCATAATTGCATTTGTTCTCTGTGCTTTTGCACTGTAACTATTTAAGCAAATCAATAATTGAAATTAAAATTAAATTGTTGCAATTCACCAATTTCATGAATATGCATGAATAATGAAAAAAAAAATACTTACTACCACTAACAAAATAAAACTAAAATTTTTGACACCTACCTAAATTGATCGAGTGAAAGAAAAGTCCCGCAGGGGCGACCTGAGAACACATGAATCGTTTGCCTTGTAGAAGGTAAATTTACGGCACATGTGGTCTCATGACACCCCTGTAGGACATCTTCACCAATCTCGAATTCTTTGCTACAATATACTTTGTATCATTAATTCATTATAGCAGTTACATGTTGAATTCCTGCTTCTTATATGCAAAACCCAATTTGTTGGTTGTACTACAACTTTGGTACTTTTAGGAAATGTACATAAATCATTATAAAATCTGTACTAGACTAGTACGACATATTTGTACTCAAATTTCTTCATTCCAAGTTAAAGGAAGAATATTCAAGTTCGCTAAAATCGTGCCTATATTTAAACCACAACTGAATTGGAGCTTCTTGTGTACCAAACGACCCCAAACTGAGTTTTATTTTCTTAAATATTTTCATGGTTTATGTTTAATTTCCATTTATTTGGAGTTGATACTTGATAGTTGCCAAGTGCTTATTAGACTGAATTATGTCAGAAATATTAAATTTAAAATATATAAAATCAAATACGAAACGTCACTGTCTACTAGAACCAATAGTAAGGTTTTTATCGTAGCCAATCAATTTAGGTAAGTTTGCAATTTGCATCACCCAACCATGATGTTCCTTGCTTTACACTCCTTTGCCAGATTGTGTAAGAGTTCACATTTCGTAAGGAAGTTTTTACATTTTGGTTCTATAAATATACTATTAGGGTGTTGGCAGCAAAGTCCTCCAATATGAAGGTTTTGGCCAAAAAATAATAATAATAATAATAATAATAATAATAATATAATAAATGACTACAGAGCCCGCAGGATCTGCATTGATGACCTCCGTGTTGGAGGGCTTAGCTTCATTTTTCTTTTATTTAAGTTTTATTAATAACTAACAATTTAAATTAAAACTATGCAATTAATTAAAATAAATAAATTGTATTGAATATTTGGAAA
>JAYJMF010000001.1:2876929-2892782 GCA_036873715.1 Salvia sclarea | reverse complement strand
AAAAGAAACATATGTTAAATAATTTTTGGTAAAGTATCCAACCCGATGGGCTAGCCCGAATGGGTTAGGGTTAGGGTCAACAAATTTTAGCCCGAAAAATACTTAGCCCGAATAGCCCGTACCGAATAGTTCGACAACCCGATAGGGTTGACCCGAAACCCGATGAATTGGCCCGATTGACATCCCTAACTCTGACGCTTACCCCACTCAGCTTCCTGAGCCGGCCCTCGGAGATCAACTCCGTGAGCACGGGATCATATCGGAGCGTCTACGAATTCTCCAACGTGAAGGTGCATGAGCTGCTCAGACGGTCCGAGATAATATATATTGTTCAACAACTGGATGAATTTTGTGCGATAATATTCATTTATCAATAAATTATAGCACAAACAGTAAAAAAAAAAAAAAAAAAAACATTTAGCACACCCGAATATAAATACGAATATAAATATGAGTCGTTGATGTACAATAATTCAGAGGTCAGATTCATTCTTATTTCTACGAGGTCAGATTCATTCTTATTTCTACGAAAATTAACCATTTCCTATAATCCAACTTACACACCTTGATGCTTCTTATTCTCCATGCAAAACAAAAAGAAAATCAAGAAAAAAACCGATTTCCACATTCAAAACCACAGCCACACTTGGGGCACTCTTCAAAATTCTCCACGGGGAAATCCGCGGACTTAAACCCGACCGAAAACTCGAGATTCCCGTCGTTTCGCTTAACCTCGACGATGTTGAGCCACAGCAAGACCACTCTGACGCTTACCCCGCTCAGCTTCGTGAGCCGGCCATCGGAGATCAACCCCTCGATCACGGGGTCGTATCGGAGCGTGTACGACGAGTTCTCCAACGCGAAGGTGCACTGGCCGCTCAGGCGGGCGGAGAACTCGCCGCTCGTCTCGTTGAGGGTGTAGCCGGTGACGCCCTCCGGCAGGAGGCCCGCCGGAAAGTTGTATTGCTTGAGGGCTTCATAGGGGGAAGGATTGGTGGGGTGATGTTGGGATGAAATGCATAGAATTGATGAGAGGAAAATGGTGATTATTAACCAAGACATTGCTTCTCTCTTTCTAGAAAAAAAAAAGAAGATGAAACTATGAGAAGATAGATGAATTGTTAGTAATGTAACAAGTGTTTTTGGGAGGTTTTGATTATTTTACACGTGCTGAGAGCTTCTGTTGCCTATATTTTGTGTTGGCAGTTTTTGGAGAAGTATATTATTGCGACATTAATGTAATTCTCAAATGCACATTCTCAAAAAAAAAAAAAAAAGCTTAAAGAAAGAAGAAAAGGATATATAATAATTAATAAGTCACTACTGTCTCAATAAATTGAGTTGCAGGTGCGTGGGTTTGTGTTTTTATACAATCATGTTGTTGCTTTTTCTTTGGTTATAAAATTATCATGGAAAAACGAAAGGGAAAAAATACTTGCCCTTTAATTTCACTCTTTCTTCTTCTTCTTTTTCACTCCAACAAAGAATACTATTATCGTTTCTTGTTGGTATGATAATATTTTCCCTTCATTGGAATAAAAAGGAGGAAGAAGAAAGGGCAATATCATTTTCTATAGACAAGAAAATGAAGGAAAAAGGAAAATTTTAAAGAATAAATATTTTATTTTCCATCATTTTAATATTATAATTTTACAGTCAGAGAAAATACACCCTCGATCCACATCATCTACAATAATATCGATTTATAAAAGTACTTTCATCAGTTATGTATGCATCAACGATTTTCAGAAAATAATTCAAAATTCCAACTACTGCAGAAGGCCAATAATTTCAGAAAATAATTCAAATACTTGTGGCATTCTAACAATCCCAACACAAAACTCCACAAACCTAATAACTATACAACTCAATCTATGTAATAATTCATCATAGTAATATATAAGCCAAGAGAGAAATGCCATAAATGATAGTAAATCTATAAATTCACCAGTTCATCAGTTTTCCAACAAAAGCTCCAAAACAGTGTTAGCAGGAACATAAATCATCATAGGATACTCATTAACAAGATTTCTGAAGAATTTAATACAACAGAAATGACATTATACGTACAAGAATGGGTTCAAATTTGAAAAGAGAAGGCAACAACAATAATAGCTATGGCAGAAAATTGGCAATCAAGAAAACTCTAAAGAAACGAGGTATCATGGTACATGGAACGTACAGTTTGCAGTGATCTCAGTTAGCATCCTTGAGCCGTTTTATCAACGTATCGAGCGATTTCTTCTTCGGATTCTGCTTCGCCCCTCTGGTCCCAAAAGAGCCGAACAAGCGATCAGATTGATCCCTCAATTTCTCGGAGATCGTCACCACTTTCCTGTAGTCCAGCGCGCTGTAACTCCTCTCTCGAATAACCGGATTCAAGAAGTTCTCCGGGTGATTGCTCAGAAGCAGATTCACCATCTGCCTCGACTCAATAAGCGCTGATTTCAACTGACTCGCGTCCGTCTCAGACAAAAGACTAGCTTGGTTCTCTGCAAATGCTTCCAATAACCGAACATCGACATCAAGACCCATAATAGCATTCACATTGAACCTTTTAACCGATTCTCCAAGTAGAGCCCCAATGATCATCTCTGATATATGAGAGAGAACATCTTTCATGATTCGTTTCAGCACCTGCACGGGCAAGATCTGCTGGGCAGTCGAGATCAAGGTTTCCAAGAAGATTATCACCTCGTTTGCGTACTCATTCCCGCCTTGAGGAGGCTCGTCTGCGACCCAATTCACGTTCTCCATCAAGGTTAGGAACCCGTCGACCTTCTGCTTCAGCAGGCCTGAGAGAGTCTCCTCAGCCGCACCACGGGCTTTGATGAGAGGGAACTGCCTCTTTCCCCTCTCTGCTATCCTCAGAGGAATGCCCGAGAGCTGTGCAGCGTGACGGAAGAAGAAATCACACGCCCGTTCGAACACAGCCATGTTTGCAGCCATCTGCATAGCCTGAGTAACTCCACCTATCGAATTGTTGATGACTTTCAACAATGCCCCATCCAATACCTCGGTCAAGAGACGATCCAAGTACTTCTTCACCACATCGTAGAACTCAAGCTGCCCGCCATGGGACATGAAGCTCACAGAATCCTCGATAAAAGACCTCACTATTCTACAGCAATCAGGAACTGTAGACGAAAATGGCGCAACGTAAGGGAATGCAGGCATGATGTTTGAAGTCTGTATCTGAAACGAGAGCACATTCATCGAATACTCATACTCCTTCTTCATGTACATCTGCTCGAATTTATCAGCAGCCAACGCCTCGGCCATCTGCTTACGACAATCAGATAGCAACAGCTCGTGATACTTATCCCTATGCTTGCTAAGCACATCGAGCAACGCATCAATCGGATACCCGAACCTACGCAGAGTAACTCCCAGCAAACTAACATAATCCTTAATCAACAACAAATGATTTGCAGTTTGCATCCTAGAAAACTGATCCTCTAACACAGAACACATCTTCATCACAGCAGTATCCCACAAATTCTCAACTTCCATCTTCTTAATCAAACCTCCTCCCGTCCTCAAAACCCGATCCTCCACTATGAAAAAACCAGCAATTTGTGCGAAAAAAGTTTGATGCGACTCCAGAAAAGGGGTCATCGATGATACCTGGAAATCAGAGGTCAACTGCAGCTTCCTATTCTCGAAATAATACTGCCTAAACCTATCCCCAAGCCCTAGGGTTTGATGAATATGATAAGCTTTATACAATGGCGTCAAATCGAAACCTAAAATCCCATTCCCGCCGTTACCCCCATCAATTACCCCATCAATTTCGTCACCGTCTTCCTCTTCTTCAAGCGCATAAACACAATCTCTCAAGCTAAGCCGGCTCTGCTCCTCGGCTTGGCGCTGCTTCATCCTCAACTCCTCTTCCCTCTGGCGCCCCGCCGAAGCTTGCCCGATGGCGAGCTGACCTAGATTCCGGCTCACGGTTCGGATCTCCACGAGCCAATCCCCAAACTCCTTATTCACTTGCCTCTCGATGTGAGCCCTAATCGCCGGGATCTGCTTCTCCACCATCCTCTTCAGCGTCGTCGACGGCACCTGATCCTGAAAATCATTCTCAATCGAGTCCAGGCACCTCAGCGCGAGGTAGAAATTGTTCTCGGCGAGATGCGAATTCGCGCGCGAGCAGAGCTCCATCAACCGCACGCACGTGTTGAGCGAATTGATAGCGAGAGAGATATTCGCGCACTTGTTCCTCGCCTCGACGTACGAATCGAGCGAGTTCAGCAGCGGCACGGCGACGTGCTGGAGCTGCGAGTTGGAGTTGGAGAGCGACGATTTGAGCGAATCGACGTCGGAGAGGAGAGATCGGAGATCGTCGACGGCGGTGATGAAGTCCTGGTAGTGAGCGCGGCAGACGTCCTCGATCTCGGATTCCTTCGATTTGGAGAAGCGCTTGAGGTGGAGGAGTAGGGTTTCCGGCTTGCCGGAGGCGAAGACCTTCCGCACGAAGGAGCCAAGGTCCTCGCCGTTGCAGATGGCGGCGGAGAGGAGCAGCTGGTCCTGCTTGTCGGCGGTGTCGCCGTTCTCCGCCGCCGGAACTACTTTCCGGCGGGCTGTGACGGTGTTCATCGCTTCGCTTCTGACAGTAACCGCTAAAATTTGACGGAGCCGTTAAGCTCGGAGAGGATTTAGGGAAAATGCATTTGCTGAGGAATTTCGCTATTTGGGGAAATGGAAAATGAAAATTGGGGGAAATGGTTAAGGAATGTGAATTGACTGTTATGCCACTGGGATTAGGTGGAATGACGAGTTTGACTACAGCCTGGCATGGAGTTGTTCGGATTTTCCTTCCTTTTTTTATTTTAATAAATGTGATTTTTCATATTCATCTTGGAAAATTATTAAATTATGGAATCCATTTATTTTGCTTCTATAATTTCTTCTGAAAAATCAGCGTTGACGCAGTTGACCGGCGAAGGAAACTATTGAAAAATATGTGATATTCTAACAATAAATTATAAGTACATCTTTTTTATTGAAATTCTAAGTCACGCACAAACTCTCCCACAAGCCAAATATTGTATTTTAAAACTGTTAAAATAGTAGTATAAAAATAATGAATCTAACCATCTATTGTACATATAAATAAGAATATTTTCCTTAATCGAGGCTGTTTGAACAAACACCAACAAAAATAGGAATCATCAAATATTTGGAATTTAGAGCAGCATTTCTTTTGATGATCAATCAATGTATTAATTTATGTATGAGAATGAGCACTCTCAGAAAAACAGAACTTCGTTCAATATCATTATATAAAAAAACAGCTTTGTGCAAAAACCTTTCTCCATTTACAATGGAGATGCTAAAAAAAAGCCAAAACATGGAGAAAAAATACACTGAATAACACAATCAGTATAATTTAATTGATCTTCATCATCATCTTAATCTTGCCTCATCCAAGTTTACTTTTTTACCCTCGACTTTGTCGACAACAGCTTCTGACCCCCACCGTTTCTCCACACGCCCCGAACGGGAACGTTCCCGTCGGGCCCGTTCGACGAGGGCTCACTGTGGTCGGAATCTGGATCCGGGTCGGAGTTTTTCAAATCCAACAGGGATTCAACCGAGCCGTCGCCGAGACGGGCCCTTAAGAACTTGGACGTCTTCTTCCGTTGCTTGCCTTTCCCGTTGCCGTTGGATGGATTTTGATTAGCTCCGCCTCCGCTGGTGCCACCAGCGGATAGTGAATCGGTCTGTGATTTAGGTCTCGTTGATTCACCGGGTCGACTTGATTCGGGAGGTCCAATACCACCACCAGCCATAACTAATGGTCTCGAATTCGACCCTAAACCTCGATAACCGTCCCTGGACAACACTTCGACCTCTTCGTCGGGATCGTCGCCCCATTGACGCGCTCTCCAAGTGTTCATATCGGAATCTTCAGACTTTCCTTTACCTTTACCTTTTCCCTTTTTCGAGCCGTTCGTGCGGCTATCCCGACCATTTTCTCTTGAAGCCATATTGAGATTGTAAGCATCTATCAGCTCTTTCTGCTTCTGAGGATTAGGGAGGAGTCCAGCCAGCTCAAGAACAAGATGAGACAAACCGAACTCATCCACGTATATTAGGTACGTCTCGACATCCATTGAGCCTACGCGGTATTGACCGGATATGTCTTTGAAAGCAGTGAATTTGTCTTCGTCAGATCCTAGAGCGGCACGCATTTTCTCCACCAGAGATTTGTTTGCCACATGAACATTTCCCGGCTTCCTAACAGATTGGTCGTCGGTGGTTGATTTACGTGACTGGGCTACTACTGACACTGGAGGAAAATCAATACTTGGATCAAAAGAGTCACGGTCGGAAAGACTAGGGGCCGATGAAGAGTGACCTAGCCGATGATTACTGCTTCCGGAAGCCCTTGATGACAACAGAGAACCGGCAAAGGATGTAGTAGCAGCTGGCGGCGGGTGACTCTGGACAGGAGTTGATTGACTAGACGACACAGATTGAATTTCTGGAGCTGCTCTGCTCGGTCCTGAACTCGATGCTGATCCGGAAATAGCAGTTACTGGAGGCCATGCATGAGAATTGACGACTGGCTGTGCAGGTGTACGGCTACCTGCTGGCCAAGTGGGACCTGAGCTCGAGGAGCTCGCCTTTTTCTTGGACTGTTGGCTCCTGACTGGCAAAACTGGTGTACGACTAGCTGCTGGCCAAGCAGGAGCCGAGCTTGAGGTGTTTGCCTGCTTCTTGCTCTGGCGGAGCAGATGAGCAGCCATAGTTCTGTTAGCGGAAGCATCGGTTTGAGAGCTCTGTTGGTTACTCCCAGGAGCCGGTGCAAGAGGAGGAAACGCAGAGTCTCCTAGTGTTCCACTCATTGAACTTTGAGACACAGCCTGTCGGTATCTCGATGGTAGCGCGGGGTCTGTGGTACCTATAGATTCCAGAGGTGGAATAAGTGAGTCAACATCGGCACTTTCTACATGATCATTGCGAGCCCGACTATTGGTTGGTGCAGCGCTGGCTGACTCAATACTTGCTTGGATGGCCATAGAAAGTTCATCCGCAAGATCCCGACGAAAGGTACGTGCTCTTCCACGACTATCTTGTTCAGCACTTCGTCTATATCGAAAACTAGTAGGTATCTGTACAAATTGCAAAGCATATAGAAAATTATGATGCCATCAATCGGGAAAGTCATTGGAGCCCAAACAGTGGATCCAATGAAAGGATAGACTTAAAATGGGCAGAAGCAACCGAATTCTCCTCACCACACCCCAATCACTCAAATGACAATAGTATCGATTCATATGGGTCAGAGATTGATGTATACCTGGAGAGCAGCACTGCGCTGTGAACGGGACATACGCCCTCCATGCTCCGTAGTATTATGCCTCTGAGATATAAGGCATGTCCAAGAAAATGGCTCAACTAGAAGCACGTAATAACTGAAGGCTACATCCATTTTCAGTAAGCACGATGACTTACCTTTAGTTCAGATTCAGACGGGAAGACAATAAACTTTTTGGCAAGGCAACTCTCATCCTCACATAGGAAATGATCTCGACGAAAGTGAAGCTGAGAACAATTAAATCATTTAATATAGTAATGTAACTTGGTTTAAAACTTATATCATTAGCCAGACAATGTTCTACCTCCAAGCTATTATAATCCCCAAAGTAATCATACGCTCCTGGTTGCTGCCTGCACAAAACAGAATATTATCACTTATTAAATATGTATGCCACACAATATGCTTCGTAGTTACGACTATAAATTGAAGGATTACCTTCGACATATATGACAAGTAAAATGTTCAGTCTCCATGTGAGTAAAAAGTTCATTTGGCCCATAAAATGGTGTCTTGCAATATTGACAAGGGGGGTGTCCTGAGAAGCCACCTCTTTCACTTTCAGTTCCATCCACCTCTGAGTCACCAGTGTTTATATGCTGACTCAGTTGTGATCTTGTATACAACTTTTGCTCACAAATGAAAACCTGAAAATCCAAGAAAATCTAGCTCTTTAGAACTCATTCCAGGAAAATCTATTAGTCAGGCAGATCTCAACAGTTAAACTGAGGGGAGATATGGAGAGTAATGATAATATATAAGGTAACAGGATTTTTTTTTTATTTTAGTCCCTCATACCATATGGATGTTCTAACTTGCTGCAAATACCCCCTTCTTTGGGATTACTATATACATGGTGCAGAAATTAGCTTGCAAACGCACTCAAGGAAACTGGGATCCCTTGATCAACTATCTCAACTCTCATCCATATTGAAACAAAAAAGGCAAGAGTATTTCGACCAATTTAGCAATGACATATGCAGTCGAATGCAATAACTCTTACTTTCTGATGCCTAAAAGTCAAATTATATCCTAAATTGTGCAAATAGTTATGTCCTTCAAATATAACAGGGAAAGCAAGTCCCAACTAGTTAACAATCTACTCATTATTTAGTGTTGGATGAAGATGTGTAAAACCAAAAACAATCGACAATATATATTTTGACAAACAGCCAGATAACCCTCTCAACACGAGCTAATTGTAAGAAAGTAGATCGTAGACTAACATGCTTCCACCAATCGAATCCTATCCTATCCTAATCATTTAAGAAATTCCCGATGCCTAAAAGTCAATATTTTACCGATGAACAATAGAAACCTGAGAAGAACAACAGAGCTATAAATGCACTACGAAACAAAATCACACGATTTATCGCACCTTTCTGCCCTCGAGGCACAAGCTGCACATGAGCAACTTATGCTTGTGAAACAAATGTCCCTTCAGCTGATCAATGTTCCTAAACTTGGCTCTTCTCCTCGAGCCATCATCCGGCAGCTCCTCCTTATCACATTCACTACAAGAAAGCCTGCACATGGCCTTGATCATCTTGTATTGATCCGAATCATCGAAAAACGCCTGCGTATCATCATGATACCAGTACTGTCCCATCTTACCCTCTCTCCTCTCAGCTGGAAACACCGAGAAGTCGCTGATCGTCTTCGTGTAGTCCCCCAAAGCCTAAACCAAACACATCCAGTTCAATTCAGCCACATTGCCAATGCCAATGCAACAGTTCAGTCGAAATCATCAATTTTTTATATCAGTAATCCAATACACAAGCAACCAGCTCATAGATGCGAATTCGAAATCAACAATTTTTGCTTCCAATTCCAATCAAACTTCGCACATCGAGTTGAATTCAGCCACATTGCCAATGCAACAGTGAAGTCGAAATCCACAAAATCTTTTTATATCAGTAATCCAACACACAAGCAACCAGCTCATAGATGCGAATTCGAAACTAACAATTTCTGCTTCCAATTCCAATCAAATCAAACTCACACAGAAGCTCCAAATTCACAAGATCAAACAGTTAAATAAAGAGTTTATGAGATGATAACAACCTTGGTGACGAAAACGACGTCGTTTTCGGTCTTGCAGATACAGCAGCTGCGGTCATTGCAGATGAATCGGATGCGAACGACGCAGGTGGAGCAGACATCCTTGTGGCCGCAAGCGCCGTATGCCACCCAATCCATGGTTTCAGCACAAACCGCGCAGCTATCGTCCATCTCCGCTGTCGAATCGTCTTCGGAGAAACGAATCTAGGGTTTTCTGAAGAGGAATTTGAGAAACCGGGAGGGAAATTGGGGGGTTTGGCGGTGGAAATCGATGTCCGAATCGGTTAAATATACGCAACCGCTATTTGCAATTTGTAATTGTAATGGAATTTCTAGGGTTTCTGATGTGAATTTGAGGGGGTAGAAGGAGAGAGAGATAGTTTGCAATCTACCACCAAAATTGATTAGACTTTTCTATTTATTTAAAGAATAATAAAATATTAAGACGAACTTAAAAAAAAAAGTATTTCTTTATCATAAAATATATTTATATAAATTTTTATTAATTGTATTTTGTACTACTATTGTCTATCTAGTGCATTTTTTAAGGTTTTCTAAAAAAAAGTGCATTTTGAGTGAGTTGGATTATTATAATTTTATACTAATAAGGATATTTATATGAAGTTTTATGAATTATTTTGTACTACTATTGTCTATTTAGTGCATTTTGAATGAATTGGATTATTATAATTTTGATCATTGTAATTTCCACGACTACACATGGGTGTTACTCCATTGATAGTATCGAAGTATTGCAGAAAAATAAAGAAATGCAGAAAAAATAGGTGTCTGTCTATAATGGAATGGAGTTTTATGTTGTAATTCATCAGTTAATAATAAATAATAATCGGATAAAATTTAATGAAAAAAATTACAAAATTATTGCATAAGTAAATGTCTAATTATATAAATATAAATGGATGGACATAGAAAACTGTAAATAGGTAAATAATAATTTTATATAATTTTCACTTCTCATTCTATTATAGAAGGTTGAAAGAAAGACTTGCAGGTCAAGTACTTTGAAGAAAGGATAATAGTCAAAATTGGCAAATTAAAGTTGCTAGTATTTTTTATTTTATTTTTCTTTCTAAAGGTTGATTGTGATATAATTTTATAAACTAGTCAATTATATTTTTGGCATACTCTATAAATTGATGAATAAATATATGAACTTTGTTATAGTTTGCAAAAAAATCCAAATTGACCGTTTTGATAGTCCAATAAATTTTGTGCACAATTTCATTCGAAAGATGGCCCGCTTTGCTTGTATATTTTAAGTCAGGGTTAATAGTCAATAAATATACGAACTTTGTTTGAATTCTGGTATTGCACATGAATTTTTATTTCAGGGTCAAAATATACGAACTTTTAATATTTCTCAATTTTTCCACGTATCGTAATTCATGTGAAATTTTATCCAATTATTCCACCATGCATCTTAATCAAGACGGTTAAATGATAATGATAATAATGTTTAAATCTCAACTTATTTTTTTTATGATTTTATAAATTATAATCAATAACCAATTTAACAAAGTAACATTATTATAATTTAATACTTTTATTATATAACTTTTCAATATCATTTTTCAATTTTATCTCTCTAACTTTAAATTTTTCTTTCTAAATTTACCATTATCCTTTTAATTTATAAATTCATTATGCAAACACTTCAACAACTTATAAGTTATTGATAAATTGCACCTTATAAACTATTTAAGATAAGTTTAGTCAGACATCCCTTATTACCAATTGAAATTAAATGCAACATTGTGTTTATTTCTTTTGTTTTTCTTGTCTTGTTGGTTTGTTGTATTTTTTTTTTTTTTTGGAACAATCTATTTAGCTACTAAAAATATGATATAGTATTTTGTAGATAATTTATCCAAGGAATGGAGTTGTGATTTGTGAACCTATGAGCTTTGTACATAAAATGAGCAATGAATAAAAAATGGCACGTGAGTAGGCTACAAGGTTCAAACTAACTTTATAAATAATAACATCAGGCGATTTCCGTTGAATTTCGACTTGCTACACACTAGTATGTCAACACAATAAAACCAAACGAGAATATATTCGAATCTCACGTGTAAGATTTCGATGAAATAGATACTCCACTTATTCAATAATTCGGGCTACACAATGTATGGTAACATAGTCGAACCAAACGAGAATATATCCGAATGTCACGTGTCAGATTTCGACGCAAGACTCCAATTATTTAATAATTCATTTATTTATTGTAATATAAATTCATAACTAATACAACAAATTACATTCCAAACACAAACACGCAAATTAAAGCCGAAACCAGAGGTCTCGTGTTCGAGTCATCTACGATTTCACCTTTAAAATTTTATGTATTAAAATTTTATTTTATTGTTTGAGAAAAGTATCAATTTTATTTAAAAAAACACAAGTTTAGAAATCACATGTGATCCACAAGGGATCATCAAACCCGCCCTTCAACTCATCTTCTCCACTCTTCTCCCCCAAATTCAATCCATGGAAGCTTCTAGGGCTCCACGCCGGCGTCCCATCCTCGAATCCATTGAACGTCAGCCGCCGCAAACCGCTCCCATCCAATCTCACCATGTACAGATCCCCATACGGCTGAAATTGATTCGGATTCGCCACCGGCTCGGCCGTCACTCCGCCCAAATTCGCCGCGAACGCCAACCACTCGCCGTCGCCGCTGAAGCAGACATGGTTCAGTCTCTCCCTCTCCTCGTCAAATCCGGCAACAGTAACTCTCCTCGCAGCTCCAGATCCATCCGCATCGATCAGATATATCCCAAACGCCTCCGAATTCGCCGGATTGTGCCGATTTGAAGAAAACGCGATCAATTTCCCGTTTGGAGACCAGCTCGGCATCGTGTCGATCCAATCCCCCTCCGTGAGGCGGCGGATTCCGCCGTCGAACTCGCCGGCGGCGGAATCGACGATGTAGAGGTTTTTGTGCCCCGATCGGCCGGAGCGGAACACGACGGATTTTCCGTCGGGGGAGGCGGAGGGGAAGGCGTTGTTTCCGGTGTCTGATTTGGTGAGGATTTTGATTTCGGAGTGAATCTGGCTGCGATTTGGGGATAGATGCGTTGGATCGAATGTGACTCGAGCGATCTGCACCGGCGCTTTCGCGGATTCGAAAATCGGGCCGATCGAGGTGAAGATGACGTTGCTTTGGTTAGGGCTCCATGAATTGTAGAAGCTGATTCGGTTTTGGAACAACGTCCACATCTTCGAGCCGTCGGATTTCACGATTTTGAGGCCGGAATTCTGGTCGAAATCGACGTTGATCGCGATCAGGTCGCCGGAGGGGGAGAACGCTGGGAACGAGCCGACGAGCCGGATCATGTCGAGACTTTTTACTGGACTATTCACCTTTTCGAGATACGGAATCGTGTTTTTTCCGGCGCCGGCGCCGGCATTGGAGCGGTGGTAGCCGAGGAATTTGGCCGCCGGAGATATAAACGGGTTGTAATGGTGGAGATTAGGGTTTATTAGCTCCGTCACGGGGTACAATTTCTTGGTTTCCGTGTCCAAAATCTCGATGTGGCGGTATTTACCGCCTTTCCGCCTTGTCGCCACGGCAATTCTCGTGCCGCCGGTGGCCGCCGCAGGCGTGAAACAATGGACTCCCGGCGGGGAAACGCGAACCGGGGTGACCGGCGGCGACGACGACGTAATGTCGGCTCGGAATATGCCCCACCAACCGTCCTCGGCCTGTCGGTGGAAATATAAGGTCGACTCGCTCCGCCAGCTAGGCCATCCGCCGTCCCGGCACACGACGACCCGGCTGGCCGGGTCGTCGTGGGGGAAAACCACGATATCCGTGCGGAGCTCGTGGAACTCGCCGCCCCACGTCTTCGGGCCGTAGGAGGCGACGGCGACGAGCCTCCCCGACGGGGAGACGGCGGGGCTGTAGTCGACCGTGCCGTAGGGCGTGAGCCGCGCGCTCTCCCCGTCGTCGAGCGCGGTCGAGTAGAGAGCCGACCAGCTCGTGAAGGGCTTCTCCGGCTGCTCGTGGGCGGAGATGAAGTAGAGGCGGCGGTTCCTCACGACGGGGCGGTCGTGGAAGAGGCTCTCTGCCGGGGAGTGGAGTTGCTCGGGGGCGGTAGGGCCGGAGTTTAGGAAAATGCGGGGCGACCCGGTGCGCTCGGAGAGGTAGACGAGGGTTTTTTCGTCGTCGACGAACTGGCCGTTGAAGTTGATGGATACACCGTCGGTGAGGCGGACCTCCGACGGAGTCTGCTCGTCGTCGAGATGCCTCAGCATCTCGACGGCGAATATGTCGAAGGCGAAAAAGGCTCTTCCGACGGTGTTGAAGAGTATTGTGCCGGTTGGTTCCATATTTGCTAATAGTGCAAATTAGAAGATGATTTAATCAAATCAAGAGGAGGAAAATGTGTTAGTGAAAGAGGATTTAATTTAAATTTATTTTGTTACACATATATATATAGTGATATGAGATGGCATGAAGCTAGAATGAAGTGGAAGTGTAAGTGACTAGGTGCATGCAATGTAATGTGAATATATTTGATTCTTTATACAAAAATCGTGGTGAGCAAGTTTGTAAATTTGTATGTTTGCAAGTCTTCATTTTAGTGATAAGAGTAATTGAATAAATCTTGGTTTTGAGATATGTTAAGAGCAATTGTAGTTGGACTTGTCTACTCGTAGAGACAAATTTCACCAACTTTATGAGTCAATGTTTTCGCATATTCTATTTCTGTATTTGTCGTCATGCAATAATGCTATCTTTATTTTGTATGTACGGCTTCGAGTTCAAACAAATAATCATTGAATTGAACGATTAAATTAATGCATCTTTACATAACAGTGACCTATTTGATGAAATACATATAATTAATCTTCTAATATATTGTTCCATTATACTCGATCCACTATTCCAGTAGTGTGATAGTGCCACCTAAGATTAATATATTAACTTTCCCCCTATAACAAAATTAATAATCTCAAACAAATACTAATCTAGGATCAATTTAATATCGAATTACCAAATTATCCATACAAATATAAGCTTGTTTATCTTTCCTGATGACTTGTTATGGTGTTCATTAGCATTTACGACCGACAAATGATGTTACTTTCTTCGTCCCATCGATCTTAAGTCTTTTTTTATAGGCATGAAATTTTATGACCATTATAAAATTGTTATGTATAATAGAGTTTTCTTTAAAATGATTCGACTCAAAATCAATGAGACATTCAGAAGAGAAATACGCTTCAAAAAATCGAAGAAACAAATAAAGTACATGTCAATCAACGTCAAATTTGAGATTAACAAAAATACCAACCCTATTGACAGTAAATTAGTGATGGAACATACAATAAACACAAAAAGAGGCAATTTATTTAATTTTCTTCAATCAAAAATCAGTTTTGATCCACAAGGGCTCAACAAACTTCCCCTCCAACTCATCTCCATTTTCCCCACCATTAAGCCGCGACAAATCGAGCTCGTTTTTGGGGTGCCACGCTGGCACCCCATTCTCGTAGGCATTCCACGTCAGCCTCTGCAAACCGCTCCCATCCAACCTCACCACATACAAATCCCCATACGGCTGGTACTGGTTCGGTGCCGCCACCGGCTCCGCCGTCACTCCGCCCAAATTCGCCGTGAAGAGCAGCCACTCCATGTCCCTGCTGAAGCACACGTGGTTCAATCTCTCCCTCTCCTCCTCAAATCCGGCCACCTCAACTCGCCGGAGCTCCGATCCGTCAGGCTTGATCAGGTAGATTCCGAACACCCGCGGATCGTCGGATCTATGGCGATTCGACGAAAACGCGATCAATTCGCCGTCCGGAGACCAGCTCGGCATCGTGTCGATCCATTCCCCTTCGGTCAGGCGGCGGATCTCGCCGCCGCTGAGCTCGCCGGCGACGGCGTGGATGATGTAGAGGTTTTTGTGGCCGTCGCGGCCGGATCGGAACACCACGGATCTGCCGTCGGGGGAGGCGGAGGGGAAGGCGTTGTTGCCGGTGCCTGATTTCGTCAGGATTTTGATATCTGCGGCGATTTCGATTTTATCTGATGATAATAGATGAGATGAATCGAAGGTGACTCGAGCGATCTGCACATTTGCGGCGACGGATTGGAAGACTGGGCCGATTGAGACGAAGATGACGTTCTCGTCGGCGGAGCTCCAGCAGTTGGAGAAGGTGGTGCGGTTTTGGAAGAGAGTCCACCGCTTTGAGCCGTCGGATTTCACGATTTTGAGGCCGGAGTTGTGGTCGAAGTTGCTGTTGAGCGCGATGAAGTCGCCGGAGGGGGAGAAGCTTGGGAAGGAGCCGTGGAGCCGGAGCATGCGGAGGCCTTCGATTGGACTGGAAACTGGCTCGAGGTGAGGGATTTTGGTGGTTCCGGCGCCGCGGAAGCGGTGGTAGCCGAGGGAGGAAGCTCCCGGCGATACGAAGGGGTTGTAATGGTGGAAATTAGGG
>JAYJMF010000001.1:2844354-2866913 GCA_036873715.1 Salvia sclarea | reverse complement strand
GTTGTATTAAGGTGTTAAATAAGGAAAATATGATGTGTCAATGTATGGGAGAATGAGGGGATGATTTGGAGGGCTTGACCTCAAATCCTATTATAGAGAAGATAAATAAAATAATACATAAATTTTAAAGTTCGTGTTTCGTACCTTTTCCGTATAAGAATATATACAAATATTCATGGTGTCGCAAGGTGATATGGTGGAGCTTCAAGCCCCCGCATAACGAGTAGATCATTATAAAATATTTCGGCCAAAGTCACCTACCGTATGAGCGGTGGCGTTTCCCGATAAAGATTTCGGAATGAAAATTGGATTTTCTCACACCGAAATACATACATATAATATACAAAGTCCCATAGGCATCGGGCAACTACGATTCTCAAATAACGAGTAAATTGCTATAATATATTTCGTCCAAAGTCACCCAACGGGGGGGGCCAGTGACATTTATCGACAAAAAAAATTGTAACGAAGGACGAGAATTCCACACTAGAACACATATCCATATATTTATAGTGTCACAGGGTGGTATAGCGGAGTCACAAGCCTCACGATTAATTAGTAGATCGGCAGACAAGATTTCGGCCAAAGACTCTTGGCAGAGCGGCAACGGCATCGGTTGGAAAAAAAAAAGTTATTAGAATTTTCGCACTGGGACACATATACATATATTTATAGTGTCGAGGATGGTATCACGGAGCTACGAGCCCCCATATAACAAGTACATCACAATAAAAGATTTCGTCGAAAATTCTCCAACGACGGCGCAAGGCCGGTCCTGACATTTTGGGGAGCCTAGGCCAAAAAAAAAAATTATGCCTCCCTAAAGAAATTAATTTTACGAACCATGTTTCTAGCAAAATATAACATATGATATCTTCTATATTGCGTGATTGATAATTTTAATTATTTAAACGATTTAAATCTTCTTTCATTTTTTAGTTAATTTTCTAATATTTATAATTTGAGAAGAAAATTCATTAATAACACCATTAAAATCAAGTTTTCAATACGCCATTATCAATGCATAAATCAACCTTTACCTTTATCGGAACATCATAAAACGCAGTTTTGAAGATCTAATTTTTACTACAGTTAAGTAAATGATATAATCAACAATATTTCATACGCCATAAAACTATTATAAAAGCAAATTGTTGATTGTGTTATTTTGAATTGCGAGAATAGAGTATATAGTCATTCCGACATTTTCAAATGCCATAATGATAACATATACTCCATCCGTCCCCCATATACAGGCCCATGGAAGAGTGTCACGGGTTTTAATAAAAAGTGAAAATGATGGTAGTTTGAGTGGAGATAAATTATGATTTTATTGAAAAAATATGAGAGAGAGTATGACTTTATTGAAAAAAGTAAGAGAGAGAGTATGACTTTATCAAATAAGTACGGTTATTAGGTAAATAAAATGAAATGATAGGGATAAAAATGGATAATGCTTTTACCATAAATGGAAAAAGGAAGGATGAACCTATATTTCAGGGACGGACGAAAAAGGAAAGTTGGACCTATATATGGGGGACGGAGGGAGTACATAAATTTTTATTTTATTTTAAACAGGTATAATAGTTTTTTTTTTAAAAATTGAGACCCATCAAATTTGTGGGCCCTAGACAAAGGCCCACTTGCTCATTAGTAAGGGCCGGCCTGCTAGTGGCATTCACTGTGTAAAAATTCATAACAAAAATCGGCTTTTTGACTGCATTTGCACAGTTTTTGTGACTCGGCTGCTTTTATTAGTTGTATGATTCATGCGACGTCAGCTGATTGGTTATTGATAGGCGTGCCCGCGAAAAAGATAAATAGAATCTCGTTGCTTCATTTTACTTCATTTCTATTGCTTTACGGCTCTACCAATCAAACACAACATCACCACAGCAGAGACGAGTGGGATGGCGGCAGCAACATCGACGCAGAGGATCGGCTTGTTCTTGGTTGTTCTTACACTTGTCTCGATTAAGGTACTGATTCTATTTTTCTCCCTCCTTTGCGATCCAATTAAGCTCGAAATCACGTAAGTTATTGATTACATCGAGGTCAACGGTTAGGTTGCATCCAGCTTCGGCCAAATTATGTTTGCTAATTGCTCTG
The DNA here is from genome assembly GCA_036873715.1 of Salvia sclarea. Taxonomy (NCBI): domain Eukaryota; kingdom Viridiplantae; phylum Streptophyta; class Magnoliopsida; order Lamiales; family Lamiaceae; genus Salvia; species Salvia sclarea. The sequence goes on along the minus strand of JAYJMF010000001.1, from coordinate 2,864,804 downwards.
ATTTTGTGCTCACCAAGCTTATCTAGGTCTGAGTTTTGTAGAGAAAACAGAGTATCAGCTGTAGTATTGATCATGCTTCTACCCTAGCTGTAGTATTGATTACCCTAGCTGTCACTTTAGGTTTGGAATTAGAGATTTGAAATCACTTCTAAAATGAGATCGGTGCATTTCAAATCCTTATCAATCCAAACAACAACAAATAAATTTGCTACTATTTTCTAGCTGCTCAGGAACACGCTTATCAATTTATCATGAGTGTCAGTTTCACAGTGTTTGCCTCGTGCTGTAGCCTGTAATTATGTATAATTACTTTTGCAAGTAAATTTCTACTCTACAGGTCCTTGCAGGGAAAGCTGGTCCTCAGCTAAAGCTTGATAGCAAGATTCTTCAGGTACTATTGTAAAGATATGAGAAACGATGCATATCTTTTTTCTTATCTTCTTTTTAAAGTTGAGTCCAAGTGAAAAACATGCAGGAATCCATCGTTAAATCAATCAATGACAATGCTCAAGCTGGATGGAAAGCTTCTATGAATCCTCGATTTGCCAACTATACGGTATATTTCCTGCTTGAAACTTTCCACAGATGATTAGTTGACTTTTGCACATATTCTGATAAGCCCAATTGCACATTTAATTCCATACCTCATACCCCTAAGAGTAACTGCTACTCTGAACCTCAGGTTGGCCAATTTAAACACCTTCTTGGAGTAAAACCAACGCCTGAGGGTGAGTTGAAGGGAGTTCCTGTTGTTACTCACAAGAAGGATCTAAAGTTGCCAGAGACTTTTGATGCACGGACAGCTTGGCCTCAATGTAGAACTGTTGCGGACATTCTTGGTCAGTTGTTTTGCCCCTTCTGGCTTATGTTTCTTCAAAAGATGTGCTAACTATTTTTATTCTTTTATCTGTCTACCTGATCTCTTCAACGGAAAATATTTCAAATTAAAGATCAGGTAACTTGCTTCTTTTGTCTGACAACTCACTCCTCTTACTTAATAATTACATTTGGCAATTTCCCTGATTTGGTTTTCACTTATTAGGGGCATTGTGGTTCTTGTTGGGCTTTCGGTGCTGTTGAGGTCCTCTCAGATCGATTCTGCATTCATCTCGGCATGGTTTGTTATTGAGTTTCCATTTCCTAATGCAACAAGTTACATTACTAATAGACTTGAGATCACAATTATAACTAATTATTTCACTCCCTGTTTCGTAGAATATCAGTCTCTCTGTCAATGATCTCTTAGCATGCTGTGGCTTTATGTGCGGTCAAGGTTGTGATGGCGGTTACCCACTCTCAGCTTGGCGATACTTTGTCCGTTCTGGTGTTGTGACTTCGGAGGTAGCCTTTTATGTTATGCGTGGTAGAATTAGTTGCTTTTGGCCATTCGTCACTTTGTGCTTGTATTTTGTTAATATGCAGCTTGATGTGATATTTTTTTGGCAGTGTGATCCTTATTTTGACCATACTGGATGCTCACATCCTGGATGCGAACCTGCATATCCTACTCCCAAGTGCGAGAAGAAATGCAAAAAAGACAACCTGCTTTGGAAGGATTCAAAGCACTACAGCGTCAATGCTTACAGAATTAGTTCTGATCCTTACAGTATAATGGCTGAGGTTTACAAGAATGGACCTGTTGAGGTCTCTTTCACTGTCTATGAGGTAAAAGGAGAAGCCGAAAATTTTGTTAACTCTCCATCCCCCATCCCACACCAAAAATAAAAATAAAATAAAAATAAAGGGGTATAGAGGATTCCCCAACAACACACTGATTCCCATCCCCATATGTGTATGTTATTTCCTTTCCTCATTTAAAAAACCATCAACCAAGTACCCTTACAGTTATAATGGATATCATAAGATACCGATTCATGTTATTGTTGCTCATTAATATTTTTCCCTCTCTGGATATATATATTTGTAAGGGATTGACCCTTTAAGGTTGCTTTGTTTGATTCATTTAGCCTCTGATTCTCATCATTCAATTCTTACATGCTTATCACCCTCCAAAATTGTGTTCATCCTAGAGCTGCTGTTTCCTTTGTCTCAGGATTTTGCTGTTTACAAGTCAGGAGTTTATAGTCACATAACAGGTGATGTGATGGGAGGTCATGCTGTTAAGCTGATTGGCTGGGGAACTACCGACAGTGGAGAGGATTATTGGGTAATATTTGGCCTCTTTTGAGATCTTGATGACTTGAGTTTGATGTAACTATTGGATTGTACACTTACTTTTGGTTTGTTCATGCAGCTCTTGGCCAATCAGTGGAATAGAAGCTGGGGTGATGTATGTTTTCTGATGAACCCTTAACCTTGAGATTTCATACCTTGTTTGCTTAAAGCTGAAATTAGGGACTTGGTCCACTTTTTGAGTTCTATAATGCGATTTAAGGAAAATGTGTCTGATTTAAAGATGTCGAGGAAGTTAGAACTGGAGACTTTGTTGTTGGTGGTGGTGATCTTTGTTTTCGATTTTATTTGTATCCTGATTATGTGTCGTTTCTCGGGATGGCAGGATGGATACTTCATGATCAGGAGAGGCACGAATGAGTGTGGCATCGAAGAAGATGTCGTTGCAGGATTGCCTTCTACGAAAAACGTGATTAAGAAGTACAGCGATGTAGATTTGGCCCGTGATGCTTCCATCTGAGATCAGAACATGATATCATTTGACCCCATATATGCATAGAAAAAAATGGCATGAAATAATTAAGTTAGTTTGTGTTAGAAAAAACTAGTTTTATCCATGTAAACTGGGGTTTAATTAGCTCACTTGTTGTATTTGGCATGTAATCTTTGTTATGGCTGCTGTAGTTACTGGAAAACATTTTAATTTGCTGGGGTCGGATGAGTAATATATTTGGCATGTATTCTCTGTTATGATATGTTCAAAACAGTTACTTTCTATGATGTGGAACTTCACATTTTCTATTATGTAGTACTGCTGTATATCTTTTATATTGAAAAAAAACTTCTATATTCGGTGTATATATATATATATATATATCATTCTATATTCAGAGATGATAGGAGTGGAATTAGAATAAAATTTGGACTTAGATAGAATAATGTATATATATCTTTGGTATACACGAGTCCACCTCAATTATATTATGTTTTTTAATGGGAAATAATGTAGGTTGGACAAGAAATGAAGAATTTATTGGTAGAGAAACAATGTATGTTCAAATTTATTATCTTCAATGGACATGTTAAAATATGCAAATGATACATTTGTATTTATGAATTAGTATAGTGTTATATAGATAAATATAGCTACAAGTAGTTCGATTGAATTAAAAAAATATACTTTAAATACGATCCACATGGAGCAATGATTTTGGGGATTTGATTTGATATAACTGTAAACTATATAAAAAGAATTAGTAATAGTAAGTTGAAATAGAGGAGAGAAGCAATGTGATTAATTAAAAGGCAAAAAATTCCGTACATCGATATACATACATATCACCACGTTTGTAATTAAGGGGGATGGAAATAGTAAAATAATACATTTTAGATTTAAATAATGTGATATATATATACACCGATATATAGAAGACACCTCTTATTAAAATAAAATTGCAAGAAAAAGAATGAAAAGGAAACGATAGAGGAACGAAATGAAAAAGGCATATTCTTATTCCCTAATCCTATCTATCTATCTGAGCCAAGCGCAGGTGGCAATTCCTGTGCGACAAGTCGAAGCAGCGCACGGTTTTCACGTTGTCAACTTGGAATGCTGATGATGCACATGGGGCATGGCTGGCTAACATAAACAAGGGTTTCGTAATTTGATTATAATAACAATTCTTCTTCTTCAAGCTGCTTGCTGCTGCTGCTGAGATGCTCAACTTTCTTCTTCTCTATTGCGCGCACATTGTTTGAGTGATCGAATGAATGAATAAATTTCTAGTCTCCCACAGCGGTGAGTTCGAGAGTTTCTTCATTTTCTATCCGTTCATTTTTTATTTTCTCGTAGTAATTCATATAAATCGAATGTTTATCCGTTTCTATCAGAAGTTGGGGCATTATTGTTCGGAAAGAAGCAGAAGCAGATTCCTCCATCGGCGGGCACCGGAAAACCTGCAAATCGAGGGTTAGTGGTTTTGTTGAGGGGAAACAAGGCGACGCAGAAATTAATGGTAAGCATGTTGATACCAAAGGAGCCGGAGCTAGTAATTAAACAGAGAGATGGATCCGTGCTGGGGAAGAAGACTATTCTCAAGAGCGACCATTTCCCAGGCTGCCACAACAAGCGCTTGGTTCCACATATTGACGGCGCCCCAAATTACCGCAAGGTTTCCTCATTCTCTGTTTGTATTTTGTTTCATTTCGTTCCACTGTGGCTTTATATACTTATCATGTTGCAATCTCTGTCTCCCTCATTGACGCAGGCGAGTTCGTTGCCGGTTCACGGGGTAGCTATTCCGACTATTGATGGCATCCGGAATGTTCTCACACACATTAGGGCTCACATGAATGGAGAGCAGATTCGCGTGCTTTGGATTAGTCTTCGTGAGGAGCCGGTAATTTTCTGCATTTTGTTCTTCATTGTTTCAATGTTGGGAAGATTCCTATAACTGCTTCAGAGTTACGTAATGCATGCCTAGGTTTTTCTGGTTATGTCATGTTGATTGATATGGTTGGTGCTTGACTTCTATGAACCCTGACCTGATGATACCTTGTATGCTTTACAACGTGTAAAGGTACATCTAGCTGCTATAGAAATAGATGTGAATTTGATATAGAAGCATACTCATGCTCCGTTTCCCCTCTAGGGATATTGATTGCCCTGTTCAGTTTGACGAGAATAGTTGAGTTCCTGAAATGTGGCTATCATTCAACATGCGTCGTATTTGGGGAAATCGACTGTTCTGTTCTTTTTCATGATAATAGTTGACTTCCAGATTTCAACACGTGTCAAAGTTTCTGGTTCATTTTCCTTACAGTGACGAGTTGCATTAATTTCATTTGTCGTGCACTCTTATTTCTCGCAGATCTTCCCTGCACTGTAGCTCTATAAATTGTTTTATTTTATTTTTCACAAAGGGTTGTTTCTTCCCTGCCTTATTGGGAATTCACCACTGAGATTTTATTTTTATAGCTAAGAATAAAAAAATAGAAGGCCTAAAAGGTACACTTCCCCATGCTTGCTCCCCAGCTCCTTACTTCTTTTTTCAAATCCTATTTTAGAGAAATTTATTCTCACGTTAAGGTTCGTTTAATTGTTTTGAATGGTTTTTGCATCTGGAGTAATCACCGGCCAGTTTTTGTTCGTAAATTTTATAATTAGTTGCGATTTGTAATTTTATTAAGTATCATGACACTGAATATGCACCTATAGCTAACGCTATTATTAAGTGTTTGGAACCATAATATTTTCTGATAATATAGTGCTTGGATGATGCATAGACTGTAAACAAATGGTGAACTTTATTGTGTGCAGCAGTATTAGAGATTGGAGTTTAACTGACATTACTTTTGCACTCGTCTGCACAACTTGTTCTCTCTCTCTCTCTATATATATATATATATATCTATATATATCTATATATATATATATGTATATGATTGATATTTACTTTTATCAATGAAAATTAACCGTCTGCCGTTAAAAGAAATTCATTTCTAAATTGTGTACATCCAGCTGCATGTCCCTACATATATAGATACATGTATACCTACTTTGAGATGTAGAAATGTACAACACTACATTCATAGCACATATTTAAGGATATTTGACAAGCTGAGAGTAATAAATTTTAAGTAGGTAGCATTAGATATAATTAAGATATCATAGTTTCCCTAAGCATTTCGACATTTAAGAAATGTGAAGTAGCAATCGTAATTGCTATATTTTGTAAGTGCCAACTTGAACCTGCCTATGATTTATTGGGAGGTAACATTCTGCCTGATGTTTAACAAGCGAGAGTAACAAATTTTAAGCTTGTCCTGTGTGGTATTTTTGGGATTCACAATGTTTCCTTAGCAATATAATTGCTGGTTTTGAGTGCTTACCTGGACTTACCTAAGAAGAGGGAAACAATAGTTTCTGTAAAATGTTTCTGCTTTCCTGATAGTAGGAAGTAATTTCTAAGATGAAATGATCATAGATCCTATTAATTTGATTTATCTTTTTGTCACCGCTCAGATGAAGTCCTTCAAAGTGTATAAGTTTGTGTTGATTCCATATATGTTGTTTTGTTGACGTAGTATTATATGGTATGTCCTTGAGTGTTCTCAACATGTATAACTTCTCAAAAGATAGTAATACTGAAGTGATTAACCTATTATTGGAAAAATGGGAAGAAAGTAATAAACACTTTTAGCCGACAATTTAAGTCTTACGATTTGGGAGTCAACGTTAGTGATTTCGCTAGAAGTGTTGGAGTATCTAACACAGGTGTATGCTTGTGTTTGATCATCATATTTAGTCTTTGCTTTGGTGGATACCCAAAGCAATATCCATGATAGAAGAAGTAGCTTTCAAAATTGGTTTTACCTTGTTCTTCCTTGCTTTTAAGTTTGCGAAGGGTAAGATTTATTTCATTTGAGGCAGCTGCCATATATATCTTTACATCTCTGCATCTGGAAAAGCCACGAAATTCTCATCAATTGCCTTTTGTTTGTGAATTATTTTCTTCAATTTGAAGATTTTGATGCTTGCTTTGGAAAATGGGTCAGGTTCGGGGGATTATAGTTAGGATATGCAACTGTCCACTTTGTAGCATGTATTGTTTTTGTTCCAAAAATATGAGAAACAGACAACCTTATTTAGGCTATACCTGCAATGTCATTTCAACTTTTCATTTTCCTAGCAATTCTTCTTTACTTGAATCTGCATAGACACAACTGACTTCTCATTGAGGTCTACTAGCTTCTCCACTTGTTTAGTTGGCAATATTTTGTTTTTCCATTTTCCATGTTTTGCGGAGTTCCGATTGGTCAATTGAGACCAATAGCCAAGTAGACAACATTATTGGCCATAACCACTCCAAGCATTGTGTTTTGGATTATATAAACTAATTGAATATACCTATAGAGATGGTTAATGAAGTTTCATCTTGCTATATCAATTCAAGGTTTAGTGGAATAATTTTATTGCACAACTGAATATATGGGTACCAACTGAATAAGTTGGTTGTGTCCTCTGAATTCTGGAACTTAAAAGTTAGCTGTGAAATTGGTATGTTCATAAAACACTTCCGCGGATATATATATATTTAATCTATTGTTACATTCGTCAATGAAACAGGTGATATACATTAATAGTCGGCCTTTTGTTCTGCGTGATGTCGAGCAGCCCTTCTCGAATCTTGAATATACGGTATGCAATAGCCCTGATATCCTGCTTACTCTCTTCTACTTTTTAGAACTCTTGTTCTTACCAGGCAAAATGCTCGGGGATTGTTATGTGGAAAGTGAAACCGTGGACATCTTTTAATATAAGAAATTACAATCTATGATTTTTAACCGTGTAGGTAGTCTTACTCCTATCAGTAAGAAGAAACGGATAAGGACAAGTTTTCAATTTTTTAGCAATTACTTTGAATGTTGGAATATTCATCCTTTTCAAAAATTCAAATAGGACATGATATTGGTTAGGATTTGGATTGCCTTGCGATTCCTTGAAGGTCTTTCAGTGTACTTCCTCCTTCGTTTCTTTTGATATTTGTGTTTTACCATTATCTACTTCCACTTTTCTAGAAGCTTCTCTCTTCTGGTGCATATTAGTATCTTAAGAGCTCCACATCTTCAATAATATAACTTCCCGTCTTTGGTTTTATGTGAGATAACATATTAATATATTATAAACCTTCCTAAGTGAAGAGATCGGCTACTCTCTGTTGTTAACCAGTTTCTGGGGTAGATCTTGTGGGCAAAGTGTCCCCTTATGTTTTCTTTAAGGCAATCCACATGCACTCTAACCTGGAAGCATTATCAAGTCAACCTTGTACCTTGCTTTACTGTGCATGTTGGATATTTTTCACCAATACTTCGCTAAATCAAAAAGTTCCTCTCTGTTTCCTGTTTGTTCCAAGATGAATATCTTTTAAGCTTTCTACTATACCTTTTGGTTTATTGTCTCTGCTTCAATTTAGACACTCTCTACAGCAGCATCTTCATCAATATCTGTCTTTTCAAATAAAAGTAGGGCATTAACAGGGTCAGGGTAGAGCAAATGGAAGATCGATTGAAAGAAGATATCCTTGCAGAAGCTGCTAGGTACTTCTTATTCCTTTGTTCTTTTAGACCTATTGTTCCTTGGGTCTTGTTATGGTCTCTTTCCATGGTATACACCCAGTCTTTACAACCTTTTCATTAACAGGTATGGAAATAAAATCCTTGTAACTGATGAACTACCAGATGGTCAGATGGTGGATCAGTGGGAACCAGTTTCACATGATTCTGTTAAAACACCTCTGGAGGTATGTGTACTTGCTATTGAAATGAATTAAACTAAACTATATGTTTCACTATTCTATCTTCTTCTCCAAGTCAGGTGTATGAGGAATTGACAAATCAGTTCCTTGTTGATTATGAACGTGTTCCTATAACAGATGAAAAGTCTCCAAAAGAGCAGGACTTTGATATACTGGTAAGTTTTAGTTCTTGTTGTAGTTAAATTAACATCATCCATGGCAATCATCCAACCAAATATAATCTTCTTTATGCTCGGGCCCTTATATGTCTTTTGGCACTGCTAAAATTGGTTGTTTAATATGTCATGCCATTTTTCCCAATAACATAAAATATTGTCTCCTCTCATAAATACGCGAAAATACGGCAAAATACGTATTTTAATTAATAATTAGGAAATACGTATCTTGAAATTATCTTCGAAAAATACGTTTGGTATTTCAAAAAAATACGTATTTGAGTAAAAAAAATAAATACGTTTTTTTTTTCTTTTTAGTCTGATTTTCATATTTCACAAAATTGAAACCCTAGAACTTACCCGTCTACCCCCCCTTGACCCACCTTCCGCCGCGCCCCCTCTCGTCGACCCACCTTCCGGCGAGCCACCTCCCGTCGCCGCCTCGCCCAATCGCGCGCAGCCCATTGGCAGTCCCGCGGCAATCGCGCTGCCGGCGAGCCACCTTCACTTAAGTTTATTTACGTTTTACTATTTATTTAAGTTTATTGTATTAAGACTATTTGATATTTAAGACTTCTATTGTACTAAGACTAATTAATTAGGAATTTGGATTTGTTTTATTTTGATATTTATGTTTATTTATGATTTTTATAATATATATAAAAATTAATAATAAATATAAACGTATTTTTCACGTATTCGTATCTACATTTTTAGGAAATTGGCGTATTTTCGTATCGTCTCGTATTCGTATCCGTGCTTCTTTTGAAATATGTCAGATTTATGTTCTAAAAACTAAGCTACTCTCATAAGGCAGGGGCCTCCAGTAATATAAACGAATACATCAATGGTAAGGTAAATCGTAGAGGGTAATTTGTTTGGCTGAGCTTATAAGCTCCTAAACAACTTATAAGTTGTGGAAATAAGCCACACTAGCTTATAAGCTCCCAAAAGATAAGTTCCTCAACCCAATTTATTTTTTCATGATCTTATAAGCAACGATCAATTTACAAAATAACCCTTCTATAGTTTGTAATTCCCTACATATGCCCTTCTAGTTTCGTCTATCCTCAATTTTCTGTCTTTAACTGGATTTTCTATCTTCAGTTTATAAGCTCAACTCAATTATCCGAAGACTTTTGACAACTTATAAGCTCTTGAGACATCTTATAAGCTGTTGGAGCCTATAAGTTGTCGAAAATAAGCTTATCCAAAACACCCTCTTAGTTGGATCCCTCAATTGCACAAATAAATCAAAGGCTTGAGCGAGGAAGGCACCCTGAAGAATTCCCCTCTAGCAAGCATTCGGGGTTGTATGGAACAAATAAATAATAATGCATGTTATGGAACATGTTCTATGACTAATTCCTTTGAGCTAGAGGGGTTGGGCTATGCTTTGCTTAGCAGTTTATTTTTGCTTTCATCCCCACCAGTTTAGGACTTACAGTTCTAGACCATGGATCTAGTAAATTTATATTTGTATCTTCTATAAATATGATGTCGAACTTGGACACTGTTCCTCATATTCTTTACTTTCTAGGTCCAAAAGATTTCTCAAGCAAATGTAAGGACAGAGATTGTTTTTAATTGCCAAATGGGGCGCGGACGAACAACCACGGGGATGGTGATAGCAACACTGATTTATATTAACCGCATTGGAGCTTCAGGTGAATTTATATTACTTTCACAACCTAATTTTGTCCGTAATATTTGGGAAAGGCAGATAGAAATTTGATAAACGACTTACTTGGAAACAAAGTCTTGAATATTAAGCTTTCAGTAACACTTCTATTGAATTTCCTTTACTTATGTTTTTTTATTCAAAATCTTATTGTTCTTCATTGTTTACATGTGAACAGTGTAATTTATTACCTATAAATTAGAATGTGTTTCTCTCGTTTTCTGTAGTCCCTGTTTCTATTATCTGCAACATGGTAAGATTGTTGAAGATCTTCAAATAATTAGTAGTCCCTGCTATAGATTTGATTACATCATCTAGCACGACATAAGTGCATCAAGGACACATTGTCCATCTGATTTTTCATTTTGTAGAACGTACTCTACTACTACTAGCATTACCTTCCAGTTAGTTCATATGACCTTGTGATTAATTAGTACATACTGATACAGCTAATGCTTATCCTGCATCGTCAAAAGCTTCATTGTGATAGAAGATCTACATGTTTTTTGTTTGTTTCGTCTCATTTGAAGTTAAGGCATTGTATTCCAATACTCCAATGTATTTCTATATAGGTATTCCTAGAACCAATTCTATGGGAAAAGTTTCTGATTTGAGTTCTAGCATTTCATCTGAGTTACCAAAGTCGGAGGAATCTATCCGCAGAGGAGAATATGGTGTCATTAGAAGTCTCATTCGAGTTCTAGAGGTACTGGATAATATATACTTCCTACTTCCCTTAATTGCAGTAGACCTTTTCCCCCTTCTTTTTCTTTTCCTGTATAAATTTATATTGACTATTGTCTGAAGGGTGGCGTTGAAGGCAAGAGACAGGTTGATAAAGTCATCGATAAATGTGCGTCTATGCAGGTAGTGTTTCCCGTATTCAAGTTGGGTGCTTCCTTTTCTCAATTCTAGTAAGCAGCAACACTTCAGAAAATTGAACAGGTCTTGATGCTACAGTCAAGTTCTAAATTGTTGTCTGTGTTATTTTAATAACAGAATCTACGTGAAGCTATTTCTTCATATCGAAGCAGTATTCTTTGTCAAGCTGATGAAATGAAGAAGGAAGCATCTCTTTCCTTTTTTGTGGAGTACTTGGAAAGATATTATTTCCTTATTTGCTTTGCTGTATATCTTCATACAGAAAGAGATGCTCTTTATCCTATATCTCCTGCTCAATGCAGCTTCACAGAGTGGATGAGAGCTAGACCAGAGCTTTATAGTATATTGCGCAGGTAATGGTAAAGTTCCTTTCTGTGTCAAACAGTTGCTTGAGGTCTCTCTATCAAGTGAATGTTATATGTTTTCCTCAATAAATCCACCTTCTGTCTCCACCATTTTAGCATCTTGGTTACATATTATATCTACAAGATACCCCCTTTTGGTAATGGATCTAAATTATCCCATCCTTGAGCTTTCTTAAGTATTTATAAATCCTCATATAACCACTTCCATTCCAGTATGACATGTCGATGCGAATTGATATTAATAGAGATGAAAAGATTGTTTAGGGGCTTAGGATAAATACTCCAAACACTGCTGGAGCTATGTTCTTATGGGAAAATCTAGAAATAGAGTAGAGAAGTTTAATTTAGAGTCAATAAATACTAGTTTTGACTCTCTTATTTCCTAGAGCTCTCGAATTGCCATGACTCCCATTTCATGACTCTTTAATTTTTTTTCGAGTCAACATGGAGGTCCATCTATGCTTATTAAATATGGTATAGACAATATATGCTAGTATATTTATAGCAAGAAGGGGGGATCAATACTAGTGTCAAAGTAAGAGGAAGAAATATATTACGATTTTTATATGAAATACCTGTGTCAGAGGGTGGATTAGGATATTGTAAGGTCGTTATGTCATACATCTTATTTGAGGAACTGGGATTGATATGAACCACAATTTTCTTTAATCTAAGTGCCATCTTGCAGTTAAAGAATGAATCAAACTGCTGGACATATGTTGATAATGAAGTATGGGAACTGATTCATCAACGTATTGTCAAAATATGTTAATGTCATGTCATGTCATGTCATCTGCAGACTGCTTAGGAGAGATCCAATGGGGGCTCTAGGTTTTGCCAATCTAAAACCATCTCTATCAACAAATGCTGAGTCTGTTGGTGGCCGTCCTTTAGAGATGAGTCAGGTTGCTGCCTTAAGGAATGGCGAGGTTCTTGGAAGTCAAACAGTTCTCAAAAGTGACCATTGTCCTGGTTGTCAACATCCTTGTTTACCGGAAAGACTGGAGGGTGCGCCAAATTTTAGAGAAATTCCTGGTTTTCCAGTTTATGGCGTTGCTAATCCAACTGTAGATGGAATTCGATCAGTCATTCAAAGGATTGGGAGCTCAAGAGGCGGCCGTCCAGTACTGTGGCACAATATGAGGGAAGAACCTGTTGTTTACATAAAAGGAAGACCATTTGTACTTCGGGAAGTTGAAAGACCATACAAAAATATGCTGGAGTATTCGGTATATAACATCATACTCTTTAATTTCTGATATAGATATTCACAAGAAGTGACAGCTATAACCACAGACTTCCCAAATATTAGCATGAGTGTAGCCTCCACCCCCTTTCTCTTCCTTGGGTACATCCTAGAGGAAGCAGATTTCTTGTCTGTATTTGTATTCTTGGATCTTGACACCATCAATATTTATATTCTCATTTCTATGCACCAAAGCAGTATAATAATATTGATCTTTTTTCCTTTCAAGTCAAATTTAATTCAATTATAGGTCTTGCAGTCATAGTATAAGTTGGTTAATTAGCTCTGTTATGATAATAAAAGTTTTGAGTGAAATTCGATAAACAAGTTGGTCTTGCAGACTATATTGTTACATCAGGAATTAGGAATCTGTAACCTATTGTTGAAATATTGTTTCTCTTTTCTATTTATAGGTTCCAAACACTGATAGTTATGATTTTATCTTTTCTAAGGCCTTGTACTATCTAAATAATCCCTTTCTCCACTACACTAATTTTCTATATATGTGTCAAAGGGGATTGACTGTGAAAGAGTTGAACGAATGGAAGCTAGGCTGAAGGATGATATTCTGCGTGAAGCTGAGCGCTATCAGGGTGCCATAATGGTCATCCATGAAACTGATGATGGACAAATATCAGATGCTTGGGAACACGTGGACACAAATGCTGTTCAGACCCCAAGGGAGGTATTTAGCTGCTTTGAAGCTGATGGCTTCCCCATCAAATATGCTCGTGTTCCAATAACTGATGGAAAAGCTCCTAAAGGCTCTGACTTTGACACTTTGGCCATGAATATTGTGTCTGCCTCCAAAGACACAGCTTTTGTTTTTAACTGCCAGGTATCATTTGAAGTTTCAGTCACCTAGTTGCATGGACTATATGTGCAGCTTTCTTAACTTTTATGAATGCATAGTTACTATCTGTGCTAGCTTCTTTACTGGGTAAAGTTTTATACAGATGGGGATTGGAAGGACAACAACTGGTACTGTTATTGCTTGTCTTCTGAAGCTTCGGATAGACTATGGGAGGCCTGTCAGAGTGTTAGTTGATGAACCATCACAGAAAGAGCTTGGTAGCGGCAGAGATGATGAAAGTGAAGAATATATATCATCATCCGTATCTTCTTCTGAAGGAGTCAGGTCAGGGGAAGACTCAGGTCATTCATTTGGGATTAATGACATCCTATTGTTGTGGAAGATTACGAGATTATTTGATAATGGGGTGGAATGCAGAGGCGCTTTAGATGCTATAATAGATAGGTGTTCAGCACTTCAGAATATACGCCAAGCTGTCTTGCAATACAGGCAGCTGTTTAATCAACAGCATATGGAGCCTAGAGAAAGACGAGTAGCATTAAATCGCGGTGCTGAATATTTAGAACGTTATTTCCGTTTAATTGCTTTTGCAGCATATCTAGGAAGCAAAGCATTTGATGGTTTTTGTGGACAAGGAGAGTCAAGAATGACTTTTAAAAACTGGTTACATCAGAGACCAGAAGTTCAAGCCATGAAATGGTCCATCAGATTAAGACCTGGGCGATTCTTTACCATCCCTGTAAAGTTCCTTTGCTGAAACATTCTCAAAGTTGCATTTTCGTTGTCTTATGATTGACTGTTTGTTGAGTTTCTGAATACAGGAGGAACTGCGAGCTCCATATGAATCTCAACATGGAGATGCTGTTATGGAGGCAATTGTGAGGGATCGTAATGGCTCAGTTTTGGCTAAAGGCTGCATTCTTAAGATGTATTTCTTTCCTGGTCAAAGGACTTCTAGCCACATACAAATCCATGGTGCACCAAATGTATACAAGGTACCAAAGAGGTCAAATTTTACACGGATTTAAGTTTGTTGATTGACGAAATAGATGCAATAACCTTGAATTCAACGACATTTTTATATTTTGAGAAACTATTTTCGCACCAAGAAGTTATACTAAATAAATGGTAATCGTAAAACAATGCCCGTAACAAAAATTTGCATTGCCGAGTTTTCTTACATATATTTTTATAGTTTAAGTCAAACTATTTCTACAAGTTTTATATACTACACACACACGCGCGAAGCTAGGTTAAAATAAAACCTCTTACCGTGAGAACCGTGTCACGTATAAAGTAAATGCACTTAATGTACAAACTGTAAAGTAATTGTACTATGAGAATACTACGATAATATTAATGTAGTATTATCACAGTGCAGATGCTTTACACATTCAATGCAGATGGTTTATACTTTCACTGGGTTCTCACGATAAGAGGTTTTCGATTTGAACCCTTCCCCACACTGGGAAGAGATCAATTGAGAATCAATAATTTTGGTGAGAAATAAGAACACATCTTTTCCGTTTTCTTAATCTAGCGGTATAGATTAAGCTGTGTTTTGATTATTAGAATTATTTAGATTTGATTTAGTCATTTAGATGAGGCTAAGATAATTAATTAATGTAACCAATAGTTCCCTTAAATTAAGGGATTTGTGACTTATTTTATCATGGAGATCAATGGACCATATTAAATTCGTACATGTTGTGTCTGTTAACTGTTGTGCTGTGATTTATTGCTTCAGGAATATTTTTGAACTGAACGTTTACAATTGTTGCAATACGGTGATGATGCACTGGATGCATAATTATTGCACCGAATCTAGTGCAATAATTTTATGTTCAATGCAACAACTTTATACGTTTAGTGCAATGCTCTTATTTTCTCACAATAACCGATCCCAATATGAGAATGAGGTTTTAAGTGAGAAATGAGAACAATGCACAATCACATAAAATCTGTGAACCCGAGATGAACAAAAAAAAAGTAATACATGCACAACCACAAATCAACTAATGTGCTGCATTGTATTTGTTTCTTGTAGAAAATGTCATTAAAAAGTAAACTGAAATACAATTCAATGACTCAGTGATGACTTCAAGATACATGAACTTATACACTATTCCAATTACTAGATGATAACTTTATGATGCATGAACCATTATACTTTGTTGGTATAGTATTCCAGAAGTATGCTTTTGTTCGGTCTCATCTTTGTCAGCAAAGCATGTCTCATTTTTTTTGGATTTCTGTGTTTAAGGTGGATGGATATCCTGTGTATAGCATGGCAACCCCAACAATTGCAGGTGCAGAAGAGATGTTAGCGTATTTAGGTGCCAAGCCTATAGCAGAAGGAAGTCCTCAGAAAGTAGTTTTAACAGATTTACGGGAAGAGGCTGTTGTTTACATCAACAACACACCCTTTGTTCTTAGGGAACTTAATAAGCCTGTTGATACACTCAAGCACATAGGAATTACTGGCCCAGTGGTATGCACAATGGCAAGAGTTGTTCACAAGATAAAACTGCAGATACATTTCTGTTTTTTCCTAATCTGGCTCTACTTTATAGGTGGAACATATGGAGGCACGTTTGAAGGAAGATATAATTTCTGAGATAAAAAGTTCTGGTGGTAGGATGCTTTTACATCGTGAAGAGTATAATCCTGCATCAAAACAGGCCAGTGTTATAGGGTACTGGGAGAATATTTTCATAGATGATGTTAAGACTCCAGCAGAGGTATATTCTGCTCTGGAGCATGAAGGCCATAACATGGCTTACCGGAGGATTCCATTAACTAGAGAAAGAGAAGCTCTAGCATCAGATGTTGATTCCATCCAGTACCGTAAGGATGAGTAAGTATTCATTTTGAATTTCTAATTTGTATTTGAGTATTTCATATCTAAATTTCTACTAAAAATACCTGGTTTGAGATGAAATCATCTATATATCTAGAATAGTTCCTGTATGGTAAAAGAAACCCTTCCTTCAAAGTAGCTTAGTAACATATATAAAATTTCTTACATTTAATCGCATGAAGGTGGTATTAACAATTTGCTTTATACTGATGGTTCAAAATCTTCAGTGTGCATATGATGCCAATTGTAATTGCAATAAAGATGCTTTAGTGTTTGTGAATCGACTCAGTTATATGTTAATATAAGCTACTTTCATCTGCCAGTTATATGTTAATAAGCTAATTGCAATAAAGATTCCTTGAAAGTAGCTTATCATCTGATGTCATCTGCCAATGGTATCATAGACTCTAAAACTACTGTTTTCCTTTCTTGTGCATCTTACCAGCTCTGCAGGGTCTTATCTTTTCATATCGCACACAGGATTTGGAGGGGTTGCTTATGCGATGGCTATCATTTGTATAAGACTTGAAGCAGAAGCAGCACTAAAGTCACACGTCTCACGATCTGTTGGAGTTCCATGCTCAACTAATTCATCTGAAGAACATTTTAGTTCTGATGATGAAGCAAGAAAATTGGGTGATTACAGAGACATTTTAAGCTTGATTAGAGTCCTCGTCCATGGTCCTGAGAGCAAAGCAGATGTCGACTCAGTTATAGATAGGTATGGTATTCCTTCATAGTAAGCACAAAAGCAAAAGAGTGAGTTCATGCTTTTCAACAAAAAAATCACTAAAGCAAAAGAGTGAGTTCATGCTTTGATCTTTTAGTCATACATGAACTCACTGAACAATGACTTACACTCCCATATAATGGTACCAACATGAAAGATTAGATATTTAATAATGACAGAGATAATTAAAATAAACATACTCACAGTAGTTCCATGTAGCAGGGAAATTTGTCATGGAAACAAAAGAAAATGTTGATAAGTAAATTATGCTAGGTCTGATTTACTATTTCTTTTCCAAATAATCCAGTGTAAAATTGAAGTAACTGCTAGCCACATTTTGATGTAGATAAATCAACATATACATGCATATGGTTGGTGCAACCTCAAGAGAGCTCATATCTGACAATTAGTTTGCGTTCTCTCAAATGAACTTAGTGATTGACCATAGACATTCAAATATGATGAAAGAAGTACCTAGCCTTCAAAAGGTGCAATGATTAGAAAAGAAAAAGAAAGAGATATTGGACAGTGCCCTAAAGATTGGTATTTATTCTAGGTTATCCGCACACCACACTGTTATTTTTTGTTTATAATTCATCCGACGAAATTGTTTCTCTAGCTATCTAGTTATTTCCTCTCTTTTGAAGGTGTGCTGGTGCTGGACATTTGAGAGATGATATTCTATACTACAACAAGGAACTTGAAAGGCTTTCAAATGATAGTGATGAACATAGGGCATACCTTGTTGATATGGGTATTAAAGCTCTAAGGTTGGTTTTAAGTCATGATATATTCTAGTGATATTTCAGTTTGCAATGGTTTTAGGATCTATGCATGTAGCTTATGAATTGTAATTCACTCCATTTATACACAATATTCTGGGCTGTCGCTTTGTCTAACTCTTCGTGCTTGCACTGCAGGCGATACTTCTTCCTGATTGCCTTCAGATCCTATTTGTACAGCACTTCAGCCAATGAGATGAGATTCACTGCTTGGATGGATGCGAGGCCTGAACTTGGCCACCTTTGTAATAATCTTAGAATTGATAGATGATTATATATAATGTAGAAATTATGTATAGGGAAAGCTCTCCGCTTTAATGAATAATGAGAAGTCGAAAAATGAAGAATTGCATGAGGAAACCATACATTTGAATTATGATCACCTCATTTACTGTGGTATCATGTTTGATGGAACATTACAATGATTTCAAGTACAATAGGGCTAGTTTGCTTGACATCATGAGATAGATTGAATATGTTTGCTTGTGATGTCGTGTATCGCATAAAGTTTTAATATTATATTTGATTAGATGTATTAAATTATGTGTTGCATAAATAAATTATGCGAGATATTTTAGTAGTTTAGTAAAGTATTAATATCATGATTGGTTGCACATTCAATTATTTGCTATATACATAAATTATAATCTATAACTAAATGATACTCCCTCAGTCCACAAAATGCATATAACTTGGTGGATGTACGGGTTTTAAGAAAAATGTGATGATTAAAGTAAAAGTGAAAAAAAGTAAAGTGTAAGTGCATAAAGTAGGGTAAAAATGATCCAAATAAAGAAAGTGATATATTTTTTGTGGACGTCTAAAATGGAAAATATGATATACTCTTGGTGGACAGGGAGAGTATAATTAAGATTTTTATTGTATATCTAACTTAGAAGACGATGTACATGATTTAAAAGATATGCACAATAATGATGAGCTATTGTTTCATAAAGGACTTTTGGCCAACCCTAGGAACATTGGTCGAAAATGTATTACAAACTGATACATTCATCCTATAAAATTGAAATAGCCCTACGCGAATCGCAATTGTGGACACACTGAAGAGTGTTGTTTCGGTTGTAGAGCGCGATGGAACGTGTTTCTTGCCGTTTTATGGTAATATGTCATTAGTTTGTGGCAGTTTTCTGGTGGACCCATGCACCGTAGAATGAATGACGTAATTCTCGCCCCGTTCAGAGTCTGCCGAAAAAATAGGTGTGAACGTGGCCATCACGTAGCAATTGGTACCTTAAAATTTGATAAATTTCAACCGAGCCAGATGCGGAATCCGACCCTCCCAACCCTTAGGTCTATGCATAAGGATCACGAGGGTGCATTAAAGGCCCCAAAACGACCTATAGCGAAAGAGATATGGCCAAAACAGTATTCACGTAAAAGCCAACCGGAGCGACGCCGGTGTTTCGGCCATATCTTAATGGTTCGAGGTTGCCCCGCAGCGGTCAGCACATCGTTGGAAAGCCAGTTCAGAGGGCTACGACTTTTCAGAATAGACTTTTGCGAAACAGAGCCTACAAGGGCCCCGAATGTCGACCCTTTTAGGTTTGGCCGAAAATACGGAAAATTTTGACCGAGCCACATGTCAGATTCGACTCTGCCAGGGCCAAGTGCTATACATAAGGACCAAATGGACGCGTTACGGGCCCCGAGACAACCTACGGGGATGGAGATATGGCCAAAATAGTATTCCGGTAGAGGCCGAACGGAGCGACGCCAGCGTTTCGGCGATATATCATTGGTTCGAGATCGCCCGCAGCGATCAACACATCGTTGGAAAGCCAGTTCAGAAGGCTATAACTTTTCAGGACGGACTTTTGCGAAACGGGGCCTGCAAGGGCCCCGAAGTCGACCTGATTAGCTCTATTTGAAAATGAGATCCCTTGGAAGTTTGGCCGAAAATACGGAAAATTTCGACCGAGCCAGATGTCATATTTGACCCTGCCAGGGCCTAGTGCTATATATAAGGATCAAATGGACGCGAAACGGGCCCCGAGACGACCTACGGGGAAAGAGATATGGCCAAAACTATGTTCCGGTAGAGGCCGAACAGAGCGACGCCGACGTTTCGGCCATATCTCATTGGTTTGAGGTCACCCCGCAGCGGTTAGCACATCGTGGGAAAGCCAGTTCAGAGGGCTACGACTTTTCTGGACGGACTTTGGTGAAACGGGGCCTGAAAGGGCCCCGAAAGTGGACCTGATTAGCTCTCCTTGAAAACGAGATTTTCTCCAAGGGGTCCCTTGGAGGTTTGGCCGAAAATACGGAAAATTTCAACCGAGCCAGATGTCGGATTTGACCATTCCAAGGCCTAGTGCTATACATAAGGATCAAATGGACGCGTTACGGGCCCCGAGACGACCTACGACAAAGGAGATATGGCCAAAACTGTGTTCCGGTAGAGGCCGAACGGAGCGACGCCGGCGTTTCGGCCATATCTCATTGGTTCGAGGTCGCCCCGCAGCGG
>JAYJMF010000001.1:2820325-2839573 GCA_036873715.1 Salvia sclarea | reverse complement strand
GTGATGAATAAGTAATTAATTAATAGTTAAATTAATGAGTATATATTGATGTATTAAATATTTTATTAAAAGAATTATTGAAATCATTAAATGTTGTTTTGGAGGGAAAATATTTTTTGTTGTGGTTTCACTTTTATATATGTATAGATTATTCAATGGGCACTAACTGACATATTTCTAAAGTAATTAACATTTATTTGGAAAAATCATGACCTGAAAGAGTTATATAGTCTCATTTTGAAATAACCAATCTTTATATCATGTTTTTAAATGTAAATTAAATGTTAAAAATTAATAATAAATCATAATTGAATAAATGAGCCCTAGTTAATAATTATAAAAATCACAATTACAACACATTGAAATTAATTGAAGAAGAAAAAATACTAAAAATGTTTACAGTAAAACATGAAACTAGCGAAACACCAATGTACTGTTATAGAGTATCCCAAATACTTTATTGATTACTTCATGTTTTTCTCTTTTTTACAAAGAAATTGACAACCACTATACATAATAGTCATATATATATATCCATCACAATTAATATTCTTCAAAGTCTGCCTAGAAAATTATGATTAAATTGTCGTTATAATATACTATTATTTTCCAGGCATCAATTTTTCATGGTAGTTAGATTGCATTGCTAAAATAATACTCCTTATTATATACTTAATTTTAAGAACTCGTATCTTATGTGCTAGCTTCAAGGAAAAATGCCTTAAAACTGTCTTACAAGCAAAAGTACCGTAGAAGTGAATAAAAAAACTCTATTATTTAAATTGTATTTAACCAAGTCAAACTATAAATTCCTTCCAAATTGGTCAAACTATATTAAGACACATATATTACCTGTAAATCAATTCAATTAGGTGTGCATTATAAACACGTATTGAACAGTTGGATTTTGTTTATCATACTAATTTTTGCGAGAATATTTCTCTATAACTACTAGATTTAACTTTATTAGATCGAAAGTCAAGATAAGGTCATTTTTAAGCTACTTGGACTCTTAATTCAAATGAAAATAGAAAACTGTAGAGACAGAGAGAGAGACAGAGAGAGATCAGTTTACTTGATTAATGTTATATCATTTTATTAATATATAACTATCATTTAGTTCATATAAGTCACACAAATTTCATATACATGATGACTTGACAACAAATTTATAGCTAATAAGTCATAGAAACGATTTCAAGTACAAAACAAGCTTCTTATTATTAATCTTTCGACAAGTACCATTCACTCATAAAAATAACCAAAATTACACAAGTAAATCGCATAACAACTTCTTATTCAATCACAATACATCATCAAATGCAAACCCTTCAACTTAAAAAGGAAGAAAAACTGAGATTAATCACGAAGATTTTTCTGCTTCTAGCAGTCGGGATTGGCTATGAGGTAAGCCTCAATAGCCTTGAACATAGCCAAGGCCTTCTCTTTCCCTTCCTTGATCTTCTCCTCACTGATCTCGACATCGCCTATGGTGTTGTAAATGCTCCTGTTCTTGCATATGCTTCCTCCATCTTCGGTTGGGACAATCTTGATGTGATAAGTGATGGACTCAAGGGCTCCTGCAAGAGCATCGCCATCGATGATGCTGTAGGTGTGTGTCAAGTTGTCCTTGTCGATGGCCTCAACACGGTGCTTAGCGCTCTTGTAATGACTCCCTTCTCCAAAATGGATGATTTTGACGGTGCCAACGCCACCATCTCCTTCCAAGATCTCGACATTCTTGATGGCCTGAGGCATGATGGTGGGGATGAGTGTGTCGGCGTCGAGCACCATAGCCTTGAACATCTTTGCAGCTGGAACTGAGGAAGGGATCTCAATGTCATAAGTGATGGCACCCATTTTTATGGTTTTTGAGCTTGAAAATGAAAGAGATATGTGGAAACTTAAGCAATGAAGGTGTATTTGCTTGTGTTTGTTTAGAGTGTGATGGGAAATGTGGGAATCAGGGATCCTATTTATAGTGTAGAAAGAAGGTTCCTTGCTCGACCTTTTTAATACGATTGTACCATATTTTTAGCGCAACTTAATTAGATTGATTATTTTAGAATTAATAAACAGGGCATCTCTGAATAGATATAGCACCTCTTTGTGGACTCTGCTTTTACTATATGACTATTAGAATGATGATTTTGTCTATTCCTATGAAATTATGTACTTACAGTTATAGGTGCTAACAAGGTTGTCAATGAACGAAGCTACGAATGAACTATTCGAATCTCGGTTCGAAAAGCTCGTTCGAGCTCGTTCAGTGAAGTTTGTTAGCTAAACGAATCAAGCTTAAGATTGAAAGTGCTTGCTCGTGAGCTCCTTAAAACCCTAAGTCAAATAACTTAAAAATTATAATGAATACATTATGTTATTATGGATAAATTTATAATTAATTAAGCTCTTAAGCTTTGAAGTGTACGATAATGAACGAACCAACCAAGTTTGAACACAAAGCATTGGGCTCAACATAATTTGGTTCGGTTACACACCTAGAGGCTAATAGTGAAAATAATATGAAAATATTTTGAAATAAAGAAGAATGTAAATGGCACATAATGTAACTGT
This sequence comes from Salvia sclarea, assembly GCA_036873715.1. Lineage (NCBI taxonomy): Eukaryota > Viridiplantae > Streptophyta > Magnoliopsida > Lamiales > Lamiaceae > Salvia > Salvia sclarea. Next base: position 2,836,999 of record JAYJMF010000001.1, on the reverse strand, counting down.
ATTTAAAAAAAAAAATTGCTAAAATACAAGTGAATTAAGGCGACCACTTTATCCAATGCTTGAAATAATTAAGGTTCTCTAACTGGACTTCCGATGGCTGGTAGCGCAAAAGTAGTGATGTACTGATTTAATAAATAAATTACAATAATGTGGTTACTTTCACATGTGAACATGCCATGTAGCCCCTTATCCTGGACTACCTTTTCCATTATAAGTTTAAAACTTAAATCCATGTAATATTGCGAAGCCAAAATAGAATCGATAAAATTCTCAATAAGTTCCACACTTATCTCTACGCTCAAAGTAATTTCATGTACCGAAAGCTTGATATTAGCGGTCTTTTCCGCCAAGCAACAATAATACATGTCACATGGAGTCTCAAATTATCACACCAACACCAATCAACAAGTGTCCAATCACACTTTTTTCTTTTATAAACTCCCTCCCAAGTCTTATAAGTTTATTTCGGATATCAATAAAAATATTGAGGAAATTTTTTAATATTGCCCCATAATCATTAGGGGTAGAAGAAGTAAAAAAGCACATTTTCTTGATATGTATAAAATGATGTCATGGGACACTTGTAAAAATACGAAGGGAATGGAGTATTTGATTTCTAATATTATGTACAACACATGTCTATTTGCATAGTGCTAACTTAGTACTCAACCACGGAAAATCAAATCTTAGTGTAGAATTTCTAATATCATGGATAGTATAAGAATTAAATCTAAAATGGCACAAGTTATTGTACAACTATATATGAAGTTCAAGCATATAAAATGGACTTTCCCTAAATATTACCTGGACTAACTGTTTTTTGAAACACGTTAAGAAGACTCAAAACAAATACATAGACTACTATGACATCTTCAACTTTACTTTAAGAGAATCATAGAATAAACATTACTTTAAAATGTAAGTAATTAAACAAAAACAAGACAGTATTTATTACAACATGACCAAATTACAAGAAACATTACAAACACAGAGTAAAAGAAAAAACTTCTTATTCAATTCCAGTACATAAAATGCACACAAACATGATGCTGGTGTGATTGCAATAGGCTTCTAGCAGTCGGGATTGGCTTGGATACAAGCCTCAATGGCCTTGAACATAGCCATTGCCTTCTCTTTCCCCTCCTTTATCTTCTCCTCACTGATCTCGACGTCGCCCTTGGTGTTGTAAATGCTCCTGTTCTTGCATATGCTTCCTCCATCTTCGGTGGGGACGATCTTGATGTGATAAGTGATGGATTCAAGGGTTCCTGCAAGAGCATCGCCATCGATGATGCTGTAGGTGTGTGTCAAATTCTCCTTGTCGATGGCCTCGACACGGTGCTTAGCGCTCTTGTAATTGCTCCCTTCACCAAAATGGATGATTTTGACGGTGCCAACGCCGCCATCACCTTCCAAGATCTCGACATTCTTGATGGCCTGAGGCATGATGGTGGGGATGAGGGTGTCGGCGTCGAGCACCATGGCCTTGAACATCTTTGCTGCTGGGACTGAGGAAGGAACCTCCATATCATAAGTGATGACACCCATTGTTATGGTTTTGATGAGCTTGAGATGAGATATTAGATTGGACGAGGACTTGTAGTTGGTTGAGTTTGTTTGGAGTGTGATGGGAAATTTGGGAAGCAGAGCTCCTATTTATAGTGTAATAACCAAGCTTATTGAGATTATTAATTTAGAATGGTTATGCATTTTTTATGAGAAAACGTGGCAACCATGACCAGTTATGGCACCTTCGTGGATCTTTTTCTCTATATGAAAATGGTGGTTGTTTCTTCCATTTCTCGATATCGTCCCTTTTAATATCTATATTTTATGTGATACGTGTATATTGCATATCAAGACATTCAATTGGTCATCGTGCAAGAGACTGGGCTGAGGATTATTTTCTAATTAATTCATGTGGAACTACAAATGATTAATACATATATTATACACGTCTGTAGTTTATATTTTAAGATAGGATATCTGTCAATTAGGATCCTGTGTGTAAGGGTGAACATAATCGAAGAAGTAAAAACTGAAATGAGCTTTGGTCGGTCGGACTATTATTGTTATTATTATTACTCCTAAACTATAATTATTAATTTGTAATTAGGTTTCTAGAATTCACATCTGATTCTCCTCTGTTGCGGCTGCGCTTCTCTCTCACCCTCTGCCTGAGGCCGTCCGCCGACACCCGATGCATCTTCATCTTCAGCTTGCACTTTTCTTTTTTTTCTATTTCTCAATTAATTTTTGTGCGTTTTGGATATTTCATCACTCTGATTCTATTCCTATTTTTCTTTCATTATTTTCGAAATTGTCGATCATATTTTTTTCTCACTCACTTCAATCCTCTAGGCTACAAATATATGTGTTTGCAAATCCACATTAAATGTCATTCTATAATTTCTAATACATCATTTTCACGTACTCCAGTTTTAGTTTTATTGCAAGCATGCTTTCACCTAGCTAGAAAATGATGATTCGTGTATGTGTTATAGTATAATTTGGCAGGTCTACAGACTAAATTAATTAAGGAAGTGTCTGCATGTAACTTATTATAGTAAAAAATTCTCTGCATAGATGGCTTTTGCTGGAACGAGTTCACAGTTTACTTGGTGATCTTGTTTTGATTGATTGTATAATTTCATTGTTTCAATAAATTAACATATCTCTTTTCTTTCCGGATAAGAAACATCGATTAAAAAACATATGCCTGCAGCACCATTATTTATACAAATTACACGAAACATTCCAGAAACAGAGCAAATCCACTCAATAAAATGCAAACTCCAAGTGAGAGAGAAAGAGAGAATCAAGCAAGTAATTGATTAATTAGGCGTCGGGATTGGCTATGAGGTAAGCCTCAATAGCCTTGAACATAACCGAAGCCTTCTCCTTCCCCTCTTTGATCTTCTCCTCACTAATCTCGGCTTCGCCATTGGTGTTGTAAATGCTCCTGTTCTTGCATATGCTTCCTCCATCTTCGGTTGGGACGATCTTGATGTGATAAGTGATGGATTCAATACCTCCTGCAAGAACATCGCCCTCGATGATGCTGTAGGTGTGTGTCAAGTTGTCCTTGTCGATGGCCTCCACACGGTGCTTCACGCTCTTAAACTGGCTCCCTTCGCCAAAATGGATGATCTTGACGGTGCCAACGCCACCATCACCTTCCAAGATCTCGACGTTCTTGATGGCCTGAGGCATGATCTTGGGGATGAGGGTGTCGGCTTCGAGCACCACGGCCTTGAAGAGCTTGGCGGCCGAAATGGAAGAAGGGATCTCCATATCATAAGTGATGGCAACCATGGCTATATGATTTTTGAACTTGAAATTATACGAAATGTATGGAAAAGAATGGAGGAGTTAGTTAGCTTTGTGTTTGTTTTAAAGTGTGGTGGGGAATGTGGGAATGAGAGCAGCTATTTATAGTGTTAAAAAGAAGCTTCTATTGATTATTTAAGAATGATTAATATGCTTTTTCTATGAGCTAGAGAACATGGCATCCATGACCAGTTATATGGTGTATTTTCGTGGACCATTATTTTTTTTGCCTATATGAACATGATGGTTGTTTGTTTATTTCTGGTTGTTGGTTCGGTCCCTTTTAATTTCTGTATATTATTTCATTAGGTCATTAACTCATGGAGGTTATCGTGCAAGAGGGCTTACTTTTATTAATCCAGCTACTCAACTCGATTCATGTGGACATTATTTAATTCTAGGAGTCATTCATACAGATAAATACGTATCTGTATTAATTACTGTTTATGTTTTAAGAATGGTTTGGCTCATTCATATGTATAGGACGGTTAATGCAGTTGCTCATTCTCTTGCTTTTCGAGCAGCTACTAGTTCGTGTTTGGTTAGTTGGTATGCTATGGTTGAGGGATTTGGCACATAAGGATATTTTCGCTTAAAGAATTTTCCTCTTTTCTCAAAAGAAAAAGAATGGTTTGGCTCTAAATTTTTTTTAATAAAGGTTGGCTCTTTTTCCTTATAATAACCTTCTTATGGACAAAATTTGTGAGATGGGTCAAAAATCAAATTAAAACTTATATTCCTATTAATTGGAACTTTTTATTTCTGAATCATAAAGATTTATTGGATAAATATTTTAGGACACATTGAACATTATCTTTTATGATTGACACATATAACTAATATTTTTATAACTTTAAGTTAAAGAGGAGGGGATGTATTTTGGTGATTAATTAACAGTTTCAACCCGGCCCACCATATGGTAGGAGTCAGGCCCAAAAACATTGTAACTAATTGCTAGTTTTCTTTATTAAATTGTTACTATATGTTTTATATTCTCGTTTCATCCAATAAATCAAATGGGACAATAGCATTACGAATTTTGGATATTTTCTTGTTTTGGATATTGTTTTTCAATTCAAGTACATCAATTTTTTACCATAAAAAAATTGAGTAATCGAAACTGATATGGTCGATCTCTTTCTACATCATTGTATGATACTATGTCCTATTGTATTTAAAGTTAATTCTGACAAGGCAATTGGTAGATTTCTCACGTTTCTAGATGATTCGGCTTCCAAATTTTTGCATGGCAACATGAGCTCATTTAGACTATCGATTTTGCTCGTTCAAAATGTGTGAGGCTTTGGATTTAAACGTGAACAAAGAAACATAAATGAAATGTGCATTATTGTAAGTTGTACAACATAAATTCAACACACTAGTATTCACTCAACATAAATATTTCAAAAGCCACATAAGTAATGAATCTCACTCTAGGCAATTGAGCCTATTATCCCACACAGAATCCTCTGTTTCTATACACATTCCATCTTCTAGTAATCGGGATTGGCTATGAGGTAAGCCTCAATGGCCTTGAACATAGCCATTGCCTTCTCTTTCCCTTCCTTGATCTTCTCCTCATTGATCTCGACGTCGCCCTTGGTGTTGTAAATGATCATGTTCTTGCAGACGCTTCCTCCATCTTCGGTTGGGACAATCTTGATGTGATAAGTTATGGATTCAAGGGCTCCTGCAAGAGCATCGCCATCGATGATGCTGTAGGTGTGTGTCAAATTCTCCTTGCCGATGGCCTTGACGCGGTGCTTAGCGCTCTTGTAATGACTCCCTTCACCAAAATGGATGATTTTGACGGTGCCAACGCCACTATCTCCTTCCAAGATCTCGACGTTCTTGATGGCCTGAGGCATGATCTTGGGGATGAGGGTGTCGACGTCGAGCACCACGGCTTTGAAGAGCTTGGCGGCCGAGATTGAGGAAGGGATCTCCATATCGCAAGTGATGGCACCCATTGCTATGATTTTTTGAATTTGCGAAGATGGAAGAGAAATGAGGATTAATTGAAAATTTGAAATGAATGATTTGGTTAAGTGTGATGGGAAAATTGAAGAGTAGAATATGGTGCATTTTAATATGTTCATATTGTTTTTTTGAGAAAGCATGGTATCGTATCATTCATAACAAAACAGTTATAGCACCTCTTTGTGGAAACTTCTTTTTTCATTTTATTTTTTTGATTAATTTTTTAAATGAGGGGAAAAGAGTCCATAGTCATTATTCGGCTAATAGTATAAACAATTAATCTAGAATCTCTTGTACATAATAAGAATGATGGTTTAATCTAGATATTTACGTAGCGTGATCAGTATCAGTGACTAGTAAGAATCAGTTTAAAGGGGTATAAATTTTTAATTTGTAAAAAAAATGTACTATAAATTTTCTGGACTTTTTTGTAAGTAAACTGTTATCCAATTTAACGAATTGAAGTCTTTCCTTACGTAGCTATGGTCAATTAATCATCTGAGAGAAAAACTCATGAAAAGATAAAGAAAAAGTCACACTCACATTTAATAATTAGAAAAAGATAGGACTATTGTTTGCACTCCATCATGGACTAGTCTACGCGTTCTCTTCATTATAGGTGGCACCAAAATATAAGTACAAGTTTCCCTTGTAAGATTATGGATTAAGACAGTGGAAAATAATCAAACATATTTTCCATTTCCAAATTAATCTATAAATCTAAATATCAAATTCCATTACACCAAAATTATTACTTCAATCTTACAACTTACAAGAACCAATATATATACTTCGTGAACTGCATATTAGAAAATAGAAATACTTAAAATTGGATGATTAATTCAAAAAAAATACTTCAAATTGGAAATAAAATCGAACACAAGTTTTTGTATGGTTCTTATTAACAGGAAAAATATTTAATCATTTTCAGATACAAATAGGATAAAATATGGTGAATCATGAATGACCAATTAATTAAAGAGCATTATATTTAGTATTTACCTACTTTAATTAGTATACTAACTTACGATATATATTTCATTTGACCGAACGTTGTATACATACAAAACTATACTGAAGTATATTATATAAGTTTTAGTATATATAATAAATACATTAATTATCATAAAATAAAGTAAACAAAAATTTATATCATACACATACGATTTGTCGTATTATATTGTGTTTTGCCCAACTACAAATCTACTATTGTAATTGCAAAAGTTGTTATATTTTAAATTCGTGTTAAAAGTCAAACTTTATGCAAACGCCATATTATTCTATGCAACTATCTCTTTTTTTATTCACTTCTAATCCAATCAAATCTTATTCAGTAAATCCTACAATAATATTCAATTAATATCCAATCAAATACAGCAAAAAATCAAGTCACTGGAGAAGCAACCTGGTAGAATAAATAAATACTTCATAATTAACTACTTGATTTTTCTATAAATAATCTTCGTAAGTATATGTAATAGAATGATAATTTGAAATTGTTTCTCATTAAACGAAAATAAATTTACTGTCACAAATTCCTTTTATTGTGAAATCTTCAGACCGTTATGCGACCATATGTAATATTCAGTCTCCCTTATACTTTCAACCTCAACTCATAAATAAATAAAATAACAAACCACGAAAATAAAATTTCAAGGAAATCAAAAGTGGAATGTATTATTATGCTTCCGTATGCATAGTACAACACAAAATTCAATACAATACTATTCACTCAACACGAATTTAAAAACCACACAAGTAATGATCAAATATGACTCTAGGCAATTAAGCCTATAGTCTCACACGCAATATTATCCTCTGTTTTTAACCATATCAATTGCATCTCATTTTAGCAATCAGGGTTGGCGATGAGGTAAGCCTCAATAGCCTTGAACATAACTTGGGCCTTCTCTTTGCCTTCCTTGATCTTCTCCTCAGAGATCTGAGCATCACCTTTGGTGTTGTAAATGCTCCTGTTCTTGCATATGCTTCCTCCATCTTCGGTCGGGACGACCTTGATGTGATAAGTGATGGATTCAATGACATCTCCAAGAGCATCTCCCTCGATGATGCTGTAGGTGTATGTCAAACCCTCCTTGTCGATGGCCTCGACGCGGTGCTTGACGCTCTTGTATCCGCTCCCTTCACCAAAATGGATGACCTTGACGGTGCCAACGCCACCATCACCTTCCAAGATCTCGACGTTCTTGATGGCCTGAGGCATGATCTTGGGGATGAGGGTGTCGGCGTCGAGCACCACGGCCTTGTAGAGCTTTGGGGCCGGGATGGAGGAAGGGGTCTCGACATCGTAAGTGATGGCACCCATTGCTAGTTTGAGTTTGGAAAAATTGGAAGAGATAGAGATGAAGATTGATGAATTATATGAGTAAGGTTTGATATGCTTAGTGTGATGGGAAAATTAGTGAGTGGAAGGTGGTGTTTTATAGTGTGGGGTGGAAGGTTCTCTGCCTTGATTTTTCTAGGCTTTAGCTCCATTCCGTTGAATTGAATCTCAAGTCAATAATTCATGCTGCATTTATGAAAGTGATTTAATATGTTCATATTGTCTTGTTTGTGAGCACCTCTTTGCGGAAACTTCCTCTTTCACTTTTTTACATGATGAGGAGCTAGTAAGGAATCTATAGTCGTTATTATTCAATAATGTATTTTAATCTACACTCTCTTTTACATAAGAGTTATTGTTTTATGATTTTATCTAGATATATATTATATATGTTTGTAAGTACTAGCTAGTTGGCTCCTCTTTAGGAGTTATCACTAGTGAGGGTTCAATTTAAAGGGGTATAAACTTGCAATATGTCAAAAGGAAAAGTACCAATTCTGCGATTTTTTGTAAGTAAATTAACAGTTATCCAACTTAACAAGTTGAGAGTGTCACTCATGAAAAGATAAAAGAAAAAGTCACACTCTCATTTAATAATTAGAAGAAAAAAAAAAGCATTGCTTATATATAGCACTCCATCGTGGACTAGTCTACACATTCTCTTAATTATAGTTGGCACCAAAATACAAGTACAAGTTTCGCCTTGTTAGATTATGGATTGAGACAGTAAACAAGTAATCAATTAAATACCTACATAGTGTATTATTCAATTCAGTTTGCTGTGTGTGTTGATTTAATGGTAGGAAGTTAATGCTCGAGGCCAAGTGATGAGGCCTTTAAAAATTTTTGTATTAAATTTATTAAAATAAGAAAAATAATCGATCAAACATATCTTCAATTTCCAAATTAATCTTTAAATCCAAATATCTAATTTCCATTAATACTTTACTCTTAGAAAAACCAATATACTTCGTGAACTGCATAGAAATAACTTAAAACTGGTTGTTAAAAAAAATACTTAAATCTAGGTACTTAATTGGAAATAAAAACCAAACGCACAAAACTATATTGTATATATTGTACTAATAAATTTTAGTATATAATACATTAATTATAATAAAATAAACACAATATACCGGTCGTACGTATTATATTGTGTTTTGCCAAAATTCAAATTTATATATTTTTTAGAATTACAAGTTCAAATCTATATTGAATTCAAACGTTTGTTATATTGCTACTTTTAGAGCACCAAAATGTGAAAACTAATCGTGTTAAAAGTCAAAATTTGTGTAAACGCCATATTATTTTATGCAATTATCTCTAATTATATTCACTTCTAATCCAATAAATCAAATTCACTATACTACAACAACATTCAATAATCAATACAATAACAAATCAAGTCAATGGAGAAGCAACCTAAGGCATGTTTGATAATGTAATTAGAACATACTATTAGATTGTTTGGATAAGATAGGATAGATATTCTAAAGAATATTCCCATCAATAATTTTTTACAATCCAACCTTTTAATATACTAATATTCATTTCTCTTTTTTCCACCTAAATAATTTCGAATCTATTTCAATTCATTATCTTAGCACTCCATCAATGATTTTTTACAATTCAAACTTTTAAATAAAATATTCATTTCTCTCTCTCTTATACCTACACAAATAATTAATATACTTCTTACGTCCTCGATCTTTGGGCGTTTTACTTTTGGGCACGAAATTTTAGGAGAGTTGAAATGAGTATAAAATGGTATAAATGATTATAAGAATACTTATATTATTCAAATAACGTGTAATAAAGGTGTTCTAAAAAAGAAACGACTCAAGATCAGTGTGAAGCCCGGGAGAAATATGCCTTAAGATCGGTATAGGATGAAAGGAGTATATTATTTATTTATCTCTAATATCCCTTTCATGTACTATTTAAACTTACTATTAAATTATGATGAGTGAAATCTTCATTCCGTTACTGCTGCTCTAAAATACGTTATGCGACTGGTAGCACAAGGGCTGACCATATATAATATTCGGTGTCCCTTGTTCAACCTCAACTTTTGAAATAAAAAATAAAATAGTTGTAACAAACAACGAAAATTAATTTCAGCGAAATCAAAAGTGGAATGTATTATTATGCTTCCGTATGGATAGTACAACACAAAATTCAATACAATAATACATGCACTCAACACAAATTCAAAAACCACACAAGTAATGTTGAAATACCACTCTAGGCAATTAAGCCTATAGTCTCACACGCAATATTATCCTCTGTTATTAACCATAGTAATTTCATCTTCTATCCATTATTTGATACTACGTATATATAATGACACCATCAATATACGCTTAGCATCATAATATTATCAGAATAGAAGATGGAATCTTCTCTTTTTAGCAATCAGGGTTGGCAATGAGGTAAGCCTCAATAGCCTTGAACATAACTTGGGCCTTCTCTTTCCCATCCTTGATCTTCTCCTCAGGGATCTGAGCATCACCTTTGGTGTTGTAAATGCTCCTGTTCTTGCAGATGCTTCCTCCATCTTCGGTCGGGACGACCTTGATGTGATAAGTGATGGATTCAATGACATCTCCAAGAGCATCTCCCTCGATGATGCTGTAGGTGTATGTCAAACCCTCCTTGTCGATGGCCTCGACGCGGTGCTTGACGCTCTTGTATCCGCTCCCTTCACCAAAATGGATGACCTTGACGGTGCCAACGCCACCATCACCTTCCAAGATCTCGACGTTCTTGATGGCCTGAGGCATGATCTTGGGGATGAGGGTGTCGGCGTCGAGCACCACGGCCTTGTAGAGCTTGGGGGCCGGGATGGAGGAAGGGGTCTCGACATCGTAAGTGATGGCACCCATTGCTAGATTGAGTTTGGAAAAATTGGAAGAGAAATGAAGATTGATGATTGATATGTATGTATGTATGAATGGTTTTGCTAAGGTGTGATGGGAAGATTGAAGAGTGGGAAGTGAGGTTTTATAGTGTGGGATGGAAGGTTCTCTGCCTTGATTTTTCTTGGCTTGTGCCCCATGTAGTTGAATGTTAAGTCAATTATTCATGGTGCATTTATTGATGTATTTAATAATTGATGATATTATTTCATCCACAAAAATAGTTAGCACCTCATTCTGGACTCATTCTTTTACTACTTGACTATATAACAATTTTATCTAATTAATCATCATGTTGTGGTGCATGAGTTCGTTAATGTTAAATGACCATATTGATTTATGTTAAATGAATGAAACCCTATGCGTTTGAATTCACCTTTTGGTATGCAGGTGTAATATGTATAATGAATTTAGTACCCAAAAGACTGATGTAAATTAATCACGCTTTAATGTAGTAATTACTTGATACATTGTATTTACTAATATATATAATTGATTTTACATTACAAGTTGAGCATTTTGGTAGGGACAATTGGGAGCTATTTCAATCATAGAAACTAAAGTTAGAAGAAAAAGTCACACTTGCATTTATTTGGATACCAAAATTGTTTGGTAGCACTCCATGGTAGACTAATCTAAACTTTCTCTTGTTTGCATTTGGCACTAAAATGTGAACATAAAGCTTTGAGCAGCTAATCTCCATAAATAAGTCTGCTCAAGCTTGTGATCACACACTAAGACAACTTTTTCCCAAGCTAAAGTTTTCATACGAATGTTAGAATGTTATAAATTATAATTAAAAAATTATATTGCTTCATTGGTAATTTAAAGCGACAGTCGCTTTAGTTGTACAAATTAATTTAAAAAACATAATTTGATGGGAAAAATTGGGGAGGAATGAATTTATGCAATTGAACATTTTAAAAGTCATTTATAAATTTACCAATTCAATAAATAATAGTGTTACTTGACTTCACACAATTAAAATCCTTTATGAAAACCTGAACACAGCCCACTATAGGATGAAAGCCAGGTGTGTCGGTTGCCGAGACAAGACCCTAGCTAGATTGGATCATTTGTAAGCTCTATTATATTATATAATTTTGTTCGTAATTAAGTAAATTTGCTAAATCAAAAAATAATACCTAAAAATCAAGTCACCTAGGATACAAGGATAAACTATCTACTACAAGTAGTATTTTATGTAAAACTATGCCTAAATTATTGATATTCTATAAAGATCCTCGGCATATGCTAAAAGTTTAATAAAGTAGAATTTGTTTGTCATTTAGTCTGCAGATTTTTTTTTATAACTTTTTTTTGAAGAATTATTTATATAACTTTAAAAAAGTTATAATATAATATCTGATTGCTGCAATTTTGACCCAATGGGCTCTTTAAGAGTATTTCTAAAACTCGGCCCATAATTAGGTGGGCCCTATATGTTTCATGGTTCTTTCTCTTCTCTCCCTTTTCCCTTTTTTGTTAAGTTTTAATCCATTTGGGATTATAAAGAGAAAAAGATGAAGGGCTGCAAGTAGGAGTAGAACCTCTCATTATTTTGTTAGAAATTTATTAGGAGCTATGGGTTAAAATTGTATATTTTTATTAGCATCTTAATTATTTTCTTATGTAATAGGCTTATGAGAAAGAAAAAGTATGATGCTTGTTTATGCTACTCATGTTTTACTATATCCCTCGAATACAATTTATATGACACAAGATTCTCAATTCCAATTTGTGTTTCATTTCATCATTTTCATCGTATCACCCAAGCACACGATGAATATATTTCATATAATCGTAAATATACACGTGACATGTATATATAGCGTTCGAATATGATATAAAATATATTTTTTTGAAACAGAAGAATCCAACTGCAGCTTTATATGTACAAAGCCTTCTACTGTTCCAAACACAATACGCTTTCTCACCAAACTCTTTAGATCAAAACTGTTAGTCGAATCTTCGTGAATAACTAGGATGAAATCTGTGGAAGTATAAGCTCCAAATCAGTTAATCAGAATTCAGAAACCTTAATCCGTAGAGCTATGATGGAGCTATCTTTCTCCTCTGTGCAGCTGATCTGCTTCTTGAATCAGTTACTGCTGTGACTCTGCCTTTTGCTCGAACCTCGTTTTTCAGCTCAGATGATTCCTTGCCATGTGCTTTTGAAGGTGTAAGAGCCTCAGCTTTAGTGGATTTCGGAAAAATCTTACATAGTATGTGCCTGTTCTGGCTTGCATCGCGCTTTTTATGGGCAGGAGAAGGTTGTGTTCGTGTGGGTGTTCTTTGTCCGATGATTTCATCGTTGTCTGAGTAAGGCAAAAGGCAGAAGTGATTATTATTTTGGGAGAGTGCCTAAACTAAATATAGACATCAAATGACTATTAACATGTCACATGTTTGAAAGTGAACCAGCCTCATAACTACAGAAACTATGCATTCTATTTTCAACACTCAAATTTACTGAAATGAAGTTGAAAGTTTCAATGAAGAGCCTAAATAAAATGTAAGACTCGATTGTGTTGCTTATGACAATGACAATGCAGCAAATATTTATTGCCAAAACAGGAAAGGTGTAGTAATTAGTTCGCCTCACTGGCTACAAAAGTCGTGTCTAAAACCAACAGACCGATATTGAAATTTAAGCATATTCGATCAAAAAACATCTCAATTTTGAAAACTAGTCAGCAAGAAATTCAAGTAAGCAGAAAATCTGTATGCATACATAGAGTTGAACTTTGTAAGTTACCTGGACTTGATAAGACTGCACGTGGGCGTGGGGCTGAAATCGCTCTAGCACTTTTTTGGCTCTCTTTCACATCTGCATTCTTCTTGTTTGTTTCCTCTGTTGAGCAAAATAGAAGTATTATTTTGTTTTCGTCTAAACTCAGTACGGTATTTTTATAATCAAATGGGTGAAAAACCAAACCTTTGGATCTATAGAAGCTCGGAGGTGGTGATAGAGGTACATAAGAGCGAGGAACCCTCACAACAGGCCTTGGGGAATCATCTGTGTATCCGGAAAAACAAATTCAATATTTACCAATGTACATACTAATGAAGAAGTGCAAGTTAATGCTAATGTTTCAGTGAAGCAAAAAGTTTATATAGATCAGCACCATTATAATTATCCAAAAAGTTTCATTCACTGAGCCAATCAATCCAGAATATGAAGATGAGAAAAGGGTAATTCAGCTTGCTGCATTATATTGCTCTATGCATTGAGCTATGAAACAGAATAGTTCTGAGATTGATGAAGGCTGCAACTCTTTGTTACATTTTGCATACTAACATACTCTGCAATCTTAGAGAAATCACGAGTTCGTGTTCCACTGGAAAGGGACAGAAAATCGACTCTTAATCCCCGAATCATCTAAGAAAAATGCACCCGAAATAGCTAACCTTAGCACGTAATGCGAGCAATAACATCTACTAAAAATTCATTGGAAGAGCTAAGTCACTCATCAAGTTCACATGATCAGAATTTATAGCAATTTTTACAGATTGCTCATCAACTATTAATCAAATTCAATAAATCACCACCTTGAAAAAGGGCTATTCTCAAAACCCCAACAAAACCACTTATCTAAACAAACACAGCTAAACCAATATATAAAACAGGACAGAATTTCAGAAATTTATCATATCAATATATTTGCTCCAAAAAAGAGGATCAATTCAAAAAAACAAAAAAATTACCTGAAGAAGAGGAATCATTGAGAGAGAGCCATTCAAAGGCCTTCAAAGACTGCAAAGAATTCTTCTCATAAGCATATTGGTCAGCATCTTCCCTCTGCACCCTCACCTTCACTTTCGGATACACTTTTCAAATAATTCACAAAGTTAAAACCAAAAAAAAAACATTTCAGAAAAATAAATGGAACAGTTTAATTCATGACGTCTAAAACCATGATCCAAAAATAGGAAATTCCAAGAAACTTACTGTTTTCCTGCTGAGGCTTCTTCCCAGATTGAGTCATAACTACAGAAATCTTGGAAACAATAACTTTTATGAGAGAATCGGCAAATCAGAGGTGAAAATGGAACATGTGTTAAAGATGTGAGGGTTCAACGGTTTGAATGGAAGATTCTTGGAAGCAAATATTTATTATCAAAGCTAAAAAAAAAAAAAAAAGGTGAATTCGAGTTGTTTTGATGTCGCGTGTCTTTTCGGAGTTTTGAATGATTATGTTTCACGAGAGTCCTATTGTAAGCAGGAAGTCAACTACGTGCATTTATTCATTATTTTAAATTGGGTGGAAATTTGTAGAGGTTTTTTTTCTCTTTTTCTTTTTTTCTTTAAGACCAAAACCATCTATCACTTGGTTCATTAAATAGGAAAAATACTTACATCAAGAGTAACAACTAAAAATTGTATTTTCAATGGGACTTATCAACTATTATTAAAGCTTACTTTTTAAAATCACTTTTCTTAATTTAACGGTGTTATTTTTATAGAATTAATGGCTAATTATATCCAAATTTATGATATTATTATTGCAAACCAACCACAGTTTTTAAAGTCTTTTAATAATATCATAATTTTTCAACATAATAAAGGTTTTGAAAAATACTGAAGTACATTTTGGATTTATTGTGCGATTTACGTCACGTACGTAGACGTATAAATCTTAACTCTAAACTTGAGAGAATAAATTATTTCAAATCAAAATGTTGACGTTTAATTCATGAATCAATTGTATTTTTAAATATCCAAATACTATATCAAGTTTAGAAAATGCAACAGAAATTCAAAGTTCCATAAATTTCGTTTATCTGAAATCTAAAATGTTTTCGTTTCATAAATTTTCATATCTGAAATTTTTAATTTCATAAACTTTTTTCAAATTCGACACGGTTTTGATTTCATCAAAATTTGTTTGTTTCTCTAAGTTGATAATTAATGGGAAAGAGATGGGTGCGCACCTGTGCAGTAAGTGGGTCCCGCATCCAACTTTTATGAAACAGGTGCGTTATAGATTTGGTCGGTTGATCGTATTATAGTTGCGTAGTCCACCAAAATTTCATTTCCTGTCAAGTAGACTAAGATTAAATTAGATATATTAAAATGGTATATTTTGTGTCCTTGTATCATCGTCACAAACAAAAATCAAGTGTATATATATATATATATGAAATAATTAATCCCCAATCAGTAGTAATATAATATTTGAAAAATCACAAGGCTCAGTAATATAAATATCAAACTTACTAACTAAAAAGGCTAAAAGATGAAACAAAATTATATATTAGAAAAATATAAACACCTCCGAACAGTCAGGAATATATTAATATTATTGTGGATATTACTAATTAAATTTATTTCTTATTTATTTTAATAGTGTATACATATTGAGAAAGTTTATATCTTGTATACATTTGAACTAATAATGAATATACAGAAACGGTTCTCTTTCTCTCTCCAACTTTGTGGTCTTCTCCTTCTTCCTTCTTTCTTCTCTTTTACGTTCTGCACTTGGAAACTGTGTACTGTGTATTACTTTACAATAAAGTAAGATTAATCATGCTAATAATACAATTTTTAAACATTAACATGAATTAGTAGAAGTGTAGCACGACTTATAAAATGTTACAATTACAATACAGCAATTATGTAGTACCAAACATCCTCATTATTTTAAGCAACGGTATAACTATGTCGTTTAATTAGCGACACATACGCCGAAAACTTCACTGAAATAATTAATTACAAAAAAAACAAAAATAAAATGCGATGCCATGATTCAATAATTATCCGACTAAAAAAATTTCAAACACCGTTAATTTGTAATTAGGAAAATTATGCGCATGTGCTGTTTTAGCAATTAACCTATTAAGATATGTCTATTTAGTGCTTTTGTATTGTTACATACTAGTTTGTAACTCGTCGAAATTCGACGGGAATCATTTTATGTCATGATTTGTAACTATTTTTATTAAAAAGTTAGTTTACTCAAATCCGTATAATAGTATTACTTGTTAATTGTCAAAATTCATTAGTTTTTTGCCTCGCCGAAAAGTTACACGATTGTCTCACCTTGTTGGAGCGTTGCATGGTTGCCTCGTCAAAATATTACCCAATGTGCGATAGTA
>JAYJMF010000001.1:2784871-2806835 GCA_036873715.1 Salvia sclarea | reverse complement strand
TCCACAAAGAGTGTTCCACTTTCCTTATTTGGCAAAAAAGTGGTGGGACCATTTCTCCACTCACACAATATCTTTAA
The DNA here is from genome assembly GCA_036873715.1 of Salvia sclarea. Lineage (NCBI taxonomy): Eukaryota > Viridiplantae > Streptophyta > Magnoliopsida > Lamiales > Lamiaceae > Salvia > Salvia sclarea. The sequence goes on along the minus strand of JAYJMF010000001.1, from coordinate 2,806,758 downwards.
TTTTTTATTAAATCACATGGTGGGACCATTTGTATATCTTTAAATAATATTTAATTAGTGTGTGTGTGTTTTATGTGTGAGAGAATGAAAGAGCATGAAAGAATTAGAAGAGAGAGAGAGAGGTGAGAGAATTAGGGGGGAGAGAGAGAGAGAGACATGAGAGAGAGAGAGGTGGGAGAATTAGGAGAGAGAGGGGGGAGAGAGAGAGATAAATAGGTAAAATACACCCTTAATTATGGTTAGAATTTTATTAGTTTTAAATAAATAAATAAAGATACAATTTCTATATTTAGGAGTTTGCACCTACAACATTTGCACCATAGAATATTTCCTATATAAGACTAGAAAACACCTAGTTACTGAAGGAAAGCTCTATGGTAGTGAGATAAATAACTTTAATGTCATCAGTTTAGTTTTGATGGGGGAAAAAATGGTTTCCTAAAGAAAGAAGGGAGAGATCATATATACTTACCTGCCGCAAAAGTCAATGGAGTGGCCATCAACATAGATGGTGAGATCTGGTTTGTTGCGCCACGCAGAATCTATGTGCAATTCCGAACAATTGTTAATATATAAATATTGTAATTTGGTGAGACGCTCCAACGCATCCCTGGAGGGTAGGCGCCTCAACTTGCTGCAACTATGTAGAGATAACTGTGATAGAGATGTGAGGTTCCCAAACCATTGGGGCAGTTGTTCCATTCCTATATTGTTCAAGGATAAAGATGAAAGAGCAATGAGATGTTGAATTGGTGCAGGCACCCAATCCCAATTCTCCCTCCCCTTTAAATATAAGATAGTAAGTGATTGTTGTAATATAGCATCCACGGTGTCTTTAGTTGCAACGCTAGTCTCCCTTGACCACTCCACACTCACATCTATCGACATATTTCGCAATTTCCCTAAATCCCAACTCTCAACACTACCATTAGTAGCCATGAATTTAGGAACACCAACAATCCTCAATAATGTGAGACGAGTTGGTGATTATGCGAGGCAGTTAATTAGCATTGGTAGATTCCTTAGGCTGGGTAAAGACTCCAATCCAAGGGTCTCGAGTGAGGGCGTCCACGACTCTAGCATTTGACATGGCACTTCCATCAACCCTGGACATCCTTCAATCCACAGCACACGGAGGATTCCTTGTGACTCATGTCCACCTGGACTGCCCATCGACCTCAGATTATCACAATCACTTATAGTCAACTGCTCTAGAGAAATGAGGGTGTCCAACCCATCTGGTAATTCTCTTAATTTGGGGCATTTCCTTATCATCAAATTTGAGAGGCTCTGATTGTTGTAGAATAACCAATCTGGAAAACTTTCCAGTCCATCTAAATATTCTACATAGAGTGATATTAAATTCTTGAATGAAGAATTTATGAACCTCACCTTCTTCAGTTCTATCAAATAAAGATATTTGAGATTTGGCAAGTGCTCCAACGTCGGAATTTCCTCACATTCTGAGCACCGCGAGAGTCGTAGCTCAATCAAGTCGTTAAGTGGTACCCAGGAGCCTTGAGGCCCATCTCTCACAGCCATCTTCTCCGTCCATACTGGAAATCTTTCGCCATTGAATCCTTCAATCCCTAACTTGATTATATTTTGGTAGGGTTGGAGGCCTTCCAGCACACTCTCATCATTACTTTCTCCTTCTCTATCTGCACCCCACACAAACTCCAAATCAATTAAATTTGGATTCTGAAATATATTTGCTTTCAGAGCCTCTTCCTTGTCAGCCACCTTTTCGAGGTTAAAAATCACCAATTTTCCTTTGAAATTCTTCAAACGTCCAAGCTCTTCAATTTGGAAGGGCTTCTCTTTGCCCACTTTGAAATATAGTAGCGTTTGGAGACAAGTTAATCTCCCAATCTCGCCAGGCAACTCCACCCATCGCATTACATAAAGGTGTCTTAAGTTACTCAAATGCGTCAACGTACTTGGTAGTTTCTTCAAATATGTACCTTTTAATCTTAATGTTTGCAAGTGATGGAGTTCACCAATCCACTCCAGCAAATCTCTAATACTTGAATTTGAGATATTAAGATTTCTCAAATGTATCAATGTCCTAATTGAATTGGGCAACTCTTTAATATCATAATTCTCAAGAGTGAGGTTATGCAAACTTTTGAAGTCCGAGAACATGTTACCAGAGGTTTTACCATTCAAGAATAATGTAGGCACATGTTTTGCCACTTGTTTTGGGATTGGACTTACTTCGTCTTTAGGAATCATGTATCAAACTGGTGTGATGCCATCTGCATTAATACTAGAAGAGCTTAAAACAGAACATGCCATATCATGCACAAGATCGTGCATCACACAACTCCAAGCATTTCCAAGATCATCTCTGTTTGCAACTTGAAGTAAAGAGTTGTGTAGAAGAACATTTATAAACTTGTCCCCCACAGACTCCATCTCATTTCTTTCATCACCTTGCAGAACCCTTGTGCCATCCATAGTTCAATCAGTTCTTGCTTTACGATTTTCTTACCTTTCGGAAGAATAGCACAGTATGCAAAATACTTCTTGATTGATGGTGAAATCAGATTATCATAGCTCAACTTCAATATCTTTGAGATATCATTACCTCCCTCACCATCTGAAAGCCATTTTTCATTGATGAAGCTCCACTCTTGTTCGGATTTACTGCGAAGCACTCCCCAGACCACATTGGCAGCTAAGGGCAAACCCAGAGATCTTTTTGCAATCTTTCTTCCGATCATCTCAAATGCTGAGGGAACCTCCCCATTTTGAAAACTTTTTTCTCTGATTATGGACCAACAATCTTCATCTGATAAGCCTTTCAAGGGATGACTAAGAAGCGGCCTCACTATTGAAGCAACCCTTTCAGTTCTGGTAGTGATGATAATGCCATTTCCCTTGGTAGAAGTAACTCCCGACATGGAATTCATGAAGTCGTCCCATTTCGAGGTATTTTCATTCCAAACATCATCAAGCACAAGAAGATATGTTTTAGCCTTGAGAGCTTCTTGAAGCTTTTTCAGGATACTTTCCCTATTCTCAACTCCTCCATCAGTCCAATCTGGGGTCAATGTTGAAAGGATTTTCTTGAAAAGAACGATTGAATCAAAAATTTGAGAAACATGAATCCAAATATTCGATCCAAATCGAGCCTTCATCTCATGATGATTGAATACTTTCCTTGTGAGCGTAGTTTTGCCCATTCCACCCATTCCAACAATAGCAAGGATGGAGAAGATCCGCTCCTGCAGGTGGGCCTCGGTGAGCTTCTCAACTAGTTTTGGCATATCATCATCTCTTCCAATAAAGATTGGATCAAGAGTGAAGGAATCAGTTTCAAATGAAGCATTCAAAGCAGCTGCAGCAGAAGGTGCATTCACAAATATACTCTGAAGGCGGAGCTCGGTCGCCCTCTTGTTCAAAGAGTCGAAATCCTCATTTATTTTTTTGATTCTAAGAGCCATATTTCGTGGACATGCACTGTGATCAAATGATGAGAAACATGATAGTACCTGATGCAGCGACAACGTGAAACAGTTAGACATATACTTTCCATGATTCAAAAATATCGAAAGCAAAGGCACTACAAGTGAAAATCCATTAATTCTACATGAATATTACAACACTAGTACTGCTAACTTTTCGTTAATCTAAATTCAACTCTCCAAAACTGCACAATGAAAACTCCTATTTATAAGTCTAATAGTAAAAGAACTAAGCCCAGAAAAATACTAATACTATTACTTGAAAATGAAGTAAATAACATATTTATGTTATCTCCATGCATACCTTATCCTTGGGAGACTTCATCTTGTTGACTTTGTTGCGGAGATGATAATAGCTGAGTTCATCCAAAATATTATCGGCATCGAAAGCCACAGCTTCAAGCTCAGCCAACCAGACTTTGACAGCATCTTGGGTGATGGATTTGTTCTCAGCATCATTCAAGTAACTCTGAATCATGGCCAGAGTCCTCTGCAGCTTTTGGGCATCTTCCTCCACGCCTCCAATTAAAGACTGGTCTTCCTTGAAAACGTTGATCAGGTTTTGAACCAAAACTTCAACGGCAGCAGCAGACGCATGCTCCATGATTTCACCCAGAAAGAAAATTCTTGAAATCTTATGCTTGTTTGTTTTTTCCAAATTCTTTTATTTCTTTTTGTCAAAGAAGGTGTCGAAGAAATTTCTCTCTCATCTTTAATTATTAGTGTATGAGTAACATATACTCCCTTCGTCCACCATAAGTATACCACTTTGGTGGACGGCGCGGGTTTTAAGAAAAATATGTTGTTTAATGTTAAAGTGGAAAAAGAGTAAAGTGAATGGAGAAAGGGTTCCACTTTATTGACTTTTAAGGTAAAAAATTGATTGAATAGTAGGTATTTTTGTAAATATTGAATTAAAGTATGGTTGAATAATAAGAAGTGTGTATAGTTTATAGGCCAAATAAGGATAGTAGCATACTCTTCATGGACGCCCGAAATGGTAAAAATAGTATACTCTTGGTGGACGGAGGGGATAAAATTTATGTCTTCTTGTCATGCAGTAGCAAATGTATATATAATGAGATAGCATGTCTATATGCGACGATCACGTCCAACCAGAGTCGAAGCCAGTAAGAGGTGGGTGCATGGGCATGGGCATGGGCCCCCACAGAAATTTCAAAAATTTCTAGGGGTATTTTAGTAATATATATTTTATATATATTTTTTAAAAAATGTTAGTAGTATTATTCCATTAGCTAATTGTCTTAAAAATATTTATTCTTCCCCTAATCACCATGCCCGCAAAAGTACAAACTCTATACAAGTATATAATAATACAACAAAATTAATTTTTCTCTCTCTCTCTAGTCTCTACTCTCTACTAGACTTGTTCCCACAATCACTGGTGGCATCTCCCAGAATCCAGCATTAGAAACCGGTGACCTTAATTCTATAAGTTCTTCTAAATTTATTTATGGCCCCTATCAATTAATATAAAGAAATTGTATTTTTTTATTTGTTAAATTATTTTTAGTTGCGAGTTTAATTTAATATCAAACTAGCTAAATTCAAGAAGAAACAAAATAGTTATAACTTCTCACACAAATGAATGCTGAGAACTTCCAAAAAGGCATCTGCTTAAACTTACTCACAAGTCAAAAGCCCAGTTGAGGATGAGGGTTGAGAGATAAAAAGTGTGATAAACGGAGTAATGAGAGAGATTATAAAGATAAAAAATTCCACCATCAATTATTGTTTTAAAACTATAGATTAAGTTTATTTTATTTTCTTTACAGTTCTTGTTTTGTTCCTTCTTATATTGATTAAATAAACTCATTGTCTCTTATTTGCAGTAGATATTGTATCTTTTTCAGTTACATATTTAAACAGAATGCAAAACACTTATTGAGTGATGGTGAACACAAATTATAGAAGTTCAATTTAAAAAAAAAAATGTGAGATGTTTTCAGCTTCTTAACCTCATAAAGCCAATTTTCATTCAGGAACCGCCAATTTTCAGCTCCTTTGTTCTCTCTCTCTCTCTCTCTCTCACAAAAAAGCAAAAAGGAAGAGTTAACAACTCGAAAGAGTACATTTATGTCTTTTATTTTTCTTGACACTAATTAGCAATGCAAATTTAATAAAACATCATTCTTTTTTGTAGGCATTGACTATAAATTTATTATTGCCAAGCACTGTGCTTAGAGTTCCAAAGAAGGCAAGTCCAAGGTTTCATGACATATTTTATGTTGATAAACTTCAAAATCCAGACACTCAACAAGTGAAAAAGAAAAGAAAAACACAAGAGAAGAAAAGTATGTCCAAATCACTTGAAGTTCAACTCATACTCAGTTTGAGAGCAGAGCATGATGATACTTACATATCTGTACAACACCACATCTAAATAGTTCATAACATAACATGACAAAAACTGCCATTAAGAAGCAATGTAAGAAGGCAAAAATCACAAACTCATCAATCTCAGAGCTGTCCAAAATAGTTGCCTGTTATGGCGACAAGATTGTTGAGAACAATAACTTGGTCATATACCTCTGTTTTGGCAGCTCGCGACATGAGCTTGCACACTTTCGCAGCCATGACCGAAGGGCTGCACTTGTGTCGACGTGGAGAGGGCTTTCTAGTGCTGCATAGAGAGCAAACAACCATAAACCACCATTGTATCAAAGCAAGTAATGTGCTTCATGAGTTCAAAGCTGCAGAAACTAAATATCAGTATACAAATGGCTGATGCAGAAATCCAACACATCATCCCAACATTCTCATAATCATAACATGCACACAAAATGAAAGGTTTGTTGATAGATACAAAGGTTTGTAACTTTCTCTAGAATAAAGTTTAAAGGTAGATAAGCAAAAGTAACACAATCATGGCCAAGGAATGGTGCCTTATCACTATCATCATCTTCGCAATAGTCTTCTTCCACTGCTGAGGACACCATTTCATCACTAATAGGAGGAACAGAGGAAGGATCCGACGCTTTCAAATTCTCACGGTGATCAACTTTCGGGCACACTTCACCTGAAAAATATATGCAGACTTAGATAGATCATGACTTGTTTGTGCTTCAGTTAAGATATCCTAAAAGGTCCTCATAAATTAAGTACTGCTCGGCCAAATTATCCCCTTCCTTAATTTAAACTACACACTTTATATAAGGCTCGAAAGAACATTGTTATTAAAGTAAAGCTCTATGGTAGTAAGATAGATAATTCTAATGCCATTAGTTTATGATAAAGGACAAGTTGTTTTAATGGAAAAAATATAACGGTTTTCTAAAAAAAGGACGAAATCACATATACTTACTTGCTGTCAGATTCAATGCGACGTTCATCAATATAGATGGTGAGATCTGGTTTGTTGCGCCACGCAGAATCTATGTGCAATCCCGAACAATTTTTAATAAATAAACGATGTAATTTGGTGAGACGCTCCAACACATCCCTGGAGGGTAGGCGCCTCAACTTCTTGCAACTATGTAGAGATAAGTCATATAGAGATGCGAGGTTCTCAAGCCATTGGGGCAGTTCTTCCATTCCTATATTGTCCAAGGATAAACATGAAAGAGCAGTGAGACGTTGAATTGACGCAGGCATCTGATCCCAATCTTCCACCCCCTTCAAAACTAGTGTAGTAAGTGAGTGGGAGCATGTTGCAATATAGCCTCCGCGGTGTCTTTAATGGCAACGCTAGTCACCCTTGACCACTCCACACTCACATCTATACCCAATAATCGCAATTTTCCTAAATCCCAGCTCTCAACACTACCATTAGTAGCCATGAATTTAGGAACACCAAGAATTCTCAATCTTGTGAGACGAGTTGGTGATTTTGTGAGGCAGTTAATTAGCATTGGTAGATTCCTTAGGCTGGGTAAAGACAACAATAGGAGGTTCTCGAGCGAGGACGCCCACGACTCTAGCATTTGACATGACACTTCCATCAACCCTCGACATTCTTCAATCCACAGCTCACGGAGGATTCCTTGTGACTCATGTCCACCTGGACTGCCCATCGACCTCAGATTATCACAATTTCTTATAGTCAACTCCTCAAGAGAATTGAGGGTGTCCACCCCATCCGGTAATTCTCTCAATTTGGGGCATTCCATTATCTTCAACTTTGAAAGGCTCTTATTCCTATCAAATAACCAATCTGGCAGACTTTCCAATCCATCTAAACTTTCTACATAGAGTGACATTAAATTACTAAATGAAGAATTTAGGTACCTCACCTTCTTTAGTCCTGTCAAATAAAGATATTTGAGATTTGGCAAGTGCTCCAATGTTGGGATTTTCTCACATTCTGAGCACCACGTGAGTCTTAGCTCAATCAAGTTGTTAAGTGGTAACCAAGAGCCTTGAGGCCCATCTCTCACAGCCATCTTCTCCGTCCATAATGGAAATCTTTTTCCATGGAATTCTTTGATCCCTAACTTCTTTATATTTTGGTGAGGTTGGAGGCCTTCCAATACACTCTCATTGTTACTTTCACCTTCTCTATTTGCAAACCCCGCAAACTCTAAATCAATCAAATTTGTCTTTTGAAATATCTTTGCTTTCAGAGCCTCTTCCTTGTCAGCCACCTTGTCGAGATTATGTATCACTAGTTTTCCTTTGAGATCCTTCAAACTTCCCAGCTCTTCAATTCGATAGCCCTTCTCTTTGTCCACTATAAAGTGTGATAATGTTTGGAGACAAGTTAATCTCCCAATCTCGCCACACAACTTCACCCCTCGCGGTATATAAAGATGTCTTAAGTCAATCAAGTACTTCAGTGTGCTTGGCACTGTCGATATATATTCACTATTAGCTCTTAATGTTTGCAAGAGATGGAGCTCACCGATCCACTCGGGCAAATTTGTAATACGTGTGTTTGAAACATCAAGATTTCTCATATGTATCAACTTCCTAATTGAAACCGGCAACTCTTTCTTGTCATAACTCTCGAGAGTAAGAACATGGAGACTTTCCAAGTTTGAGAGCATTTTATCAGAGGTTTCACCACCTTTCAAGAATAATGTACGCACATGTTTTGCCACTTGTTTTGGAATAGGACTTGCGTCGTCTTTAAGACTCATGTATCGAACTGGGGTGATGGCATTTGCATTAATATTATAAGAACCTAAAATAGAACATGCCATATCATGCACAAGATCGTGCATCACACAACTCCAAACATTTCCACACTCATCTTTTTTTGCAACTTGCAATAAAGAGTTGTGTAGAAGAACTTTGACGAACTTGTTGCCCACAATCTCCATTTCATTTCTTTGATCAGGTTGAAGAAACCCTTCTGCCATCCACAGCTCAATTAATTTCTGCTTCGCAATTTTGCGTCCTTTTGGGAAAATTGAACAGTACGCAAAACACTTCTTGATTGATGGTAAAGTTAGATGATCAAAGCTCAACTTCAATATCTTTGAGATATTTTCACCTCCCTCACCATCTGAAAGCCATTTTTCATTGATGAAGCTCCACTCTTGTTCGGATTTACTGCGAAGCACTCCCCAGACCACATTGGCAGCTAAGGGCAAACCCAGAGATCTTTTTGCAATCTTTCTTCCGATCATCTCAAATGCTGAGGGAACCTCCCCATTTTGAAAACTTTTTTCTCTGATTATGGACCAACAATCTTCATCTGATAAGCCTTTCAAGGGATGACTAAGAAGCGGCCTCACTATTGAAGCAACCCTTTCAGTTCTGGTAGTGATGATAATGCCATTTCCCTTGGTAGAAGTAACTCCCGACATGGAATTCATGAAGTCGTCCCATTTCGAGGTATTTTCATTCCAAACATCATCAAGCACAAGAAGATATGTTTTAGCCTTGAGAGCTTCTTGAAGCTTTTTCAGGATACTTTCCCTATTCTCAACTCCTCCATCAGTCCAATTTGGAGTCAATGTCGAAAGGATTTTCTTGAACAACATGATTGGATCAAAAGTTTGAGAAACATGAATGCAAATACGTGATCCAAATCGAGCCTTCATAGCTTCGTGATGGAAGACTTTCCTCGTCAACGTAGTTTTGCCCATTCCACCCATTCCAACAATAGCAAGGATGGAGAAGATCCGCTCATCTGGGCATGTCCCTGTGAGCTTCTCGACTAGCATGGCAGATCATCATCTCTTCCAATAAAAATTGGATCAAGAGTGAAGGAATCAGTTTCAAACGAAGCATGAAGAGCAGCAGCAGAAGGTGCATTCACAAATATGCTCTGAAGGCCAAGCTCGGTCGCCCTCTTGTTCAAAGAGTCAAAATCCTCATTCATTTGTTTGATTCTAAGAGCCATATTTCGTGGACGTGCACCGTGATCAAATGATGAGAAGCATGATAGTACCTGATGCAGCGGCAACGTGAAACAACTAGACAAATACTTTCATGATACAAAAAATATCGAAAGCAAACGCATATAGAAGCGAAAATCCTTTACTTCTACATGAATACTGAAAGAACAAAAGAAAGGAGAATAAACACTAGTAATGCTAACTTTTCATTAATCTAAATTCAACTCTCCAAAATGCACAATGGAAACTCCTATTTATAAGTCTAATAGTAAAAGAACTAAGCCCATAAAAATACTAATACCAATTACTTGAAAATGAAGTAAATCACATAAATTAAATTAAAATTAAAACATATTTATCTTATCTCCATACCTTATCCTTGGGCGACTTCATTTTGTTAACTTTGTTGCGGAGATGATGATAGCTGAGTTCATCCAAAACATTATCAGCATCGAAAGCTACAGCTTCAAGCTCTCCCAACCAGAATTTGACAGTATTTTGGGTGGACTTGTTCTCTGCATCATTCAAGTAACTCTGAATCATTGCCCAAAGTCCTCTGCAGCTTGTGGGCATCTTCTTCTACACCTCGAATTAAAGATTGGTCTTCCTTGAAAACGTTGATCAAGTTTTGAACCAGAACTTCAATGGCAGCAGCAGACGCACCTTCCATGATTTTGCCGAGAGAGAAAATTCTTGGAAACTTCTCTTTTGTTTGGGGGAAAGATGATGATTAATATGACCTTTTTTGGAAAATTTTCCTTGCTGAATTGATTAAGGCTTCTCTATTTTAATTTAAAGTATGGTCTATTTTTCCAAAGAAAATTAGTAGTATTTGTTTTTGTTTAAAGGGTGTTGGAGATTTGTCTTTCTCCTTATCTGGTTTTATTTCATGATACGAGTAACATATAGTAAAATGTAAGCACTCATTAAAATAAATGTACCTTCCTTTTGTTTTTACATTCTTAAACATATCATCACTTATTTTTGGAGGCAGTCGCTGAAGTCAAACACTATTTGGCTATAAATTTCATTGGCTATTGGCTATTGGCTATAAATTTCACTATTGTCAAGCAGTGTGCTTAGACTTGCAAAGAAGGCTTCATAACGTTTTTATGTTTGAAAATTTCCAAAATCCATCACACTCAACCAATGAAAAAGAAAAGCAAAAACAAGACGAAGACGATAAAGTATGTCAAAATAACTTGAATTTCAAATAATACTCGCTTTTGATGAAAGCTCATAATGTAACCTCATCAGACTGATAGCGAAACTAGTTTTCTAATCACGAATTTGAGAACTTGATAATACTTACATCTGTACAAAACACATCAAAATAGTTCATAACATGACAAAAACTGCCATTAAGAAGCACTGTATGCATCCATTATAGAAGTAAGAAGGCAAAAGACACCATCTCAATCACGCTCGAGCTGACCAAAATACTTGCCTGTTATGGTGACAAGGATGTTGAGAAGAATAACTTCATCATCCACCTCTATTTTGGCAGCTCGCAAGCTTGCACACTTCCGCAGCAATGACCGAAGGGCTGCACTTGTGTCTGCATGGAGGGGGCAATCTAGTGCTGTGCAGAGAGCAAACAGCCATAAACCATCATTGTATGTTACTCCGTCCATGTTCACCACAGAGCTTATTCGTTTTTTCAGCATTGAAGTTCGAGCAGCAGAATCCATTTTCAGAATTGCAGACAGGGTGGGGCTATCAGCTTTGGAAACGCAAGTTTCAGGAGAAGACGGACTGGATTTGGCATCACTAGTCTCCAAGATGCAGGAATCGTCCAAAGATTCGAATTTCTCAGAGGTATTACTCTCAACCATCTTAATCAAAAAGTCCTCTTTGGTCGAAGTTTCTGAACTGGCTCCTTCAAGGTCTCGCCATGCAAAAGCCTGAGAGAAAATAGTTGATTTCATCACTATCAAAACATTGGTAGCCAGAAAAACTCTGAGGGTTACCACAATATTTACCTCTCTCAGCTGTGAAAAATCAGAAAGAAAGCTGTCTTCCCACTGTTTGAGAGGCAAGAATTCCTCCGGGCACTTCATAACATCAGGAATTTGAGGCATATACACACTCTGCTCTTTGACTTTATTAACCCTGGCAACTTTTACTTTGGGAATTCTAGCAGCCTCCCACCTAAAAAACAAGTAACACCCTTCATGAGTTCAGATTTTAGAACTGCAGAAACTAAATATCAGTATACAAATGGCCGATGCATCCGAACATTTTCATAATTATAACACGCACAGAAATGAAAGATTGGTTGATAAATACAAAGGTTTTCAACTTTCTCTATGATAGGGAGTAGAGAAGCAAAAGCAAAACTGTCATGGGCAAGGAAGATTCTCAAATATACCGATAAAAATTGGAAACAGAAATAAAGATTAATGGCACTTCCACACAAACTGGGGTAGAAATGGTACCTTACACGCCTAAGATATTCAAGTCCATCCAGTGGAGGGCCAGAATCAAAATCAGGCTCTCCTATTACAGAAAAGGCAGGCCTCTGAATACTGTACTCTTCATCACTATCATCATCTTCGCAATACTCTTCTTCCACAGCTGAGGACCCTATTTCATCACTAATGAGAGGAACAGAAGAAGGATCCGATGCTTTCAAATTTTCGCACTGATCAACTTCAACTTTCGGACACACTTCACCTGAAAAATTATGCAAAAATATAGTTAACAATTCAAATATCTTTATAAAGATAATGCAAGCTATTGACCTGAACTCCATGAACCAAAGTTCTATTATGCAGGCAAGACAACTCAAGTACTAGTAACTCAAAGCATCTATTAACCCTAAAATTTTCGAATAACATGTGTCAATCAGGATCCAATATCATATTCCTTACTTCAAGGAGCTAAAGTAATCAATAATTGTATATGCATGAGGTAAGATGAAACCTAATAATTCTATCTGAAGCAATAATTTATAAGTGTCTAAGAAGTATATCTATATAGCATCACAATTCCTACAGACCATTCTTCAACGCACAAAGATAATCAGATGTTTTCCTTTCCCAATTGCAGCCATTACACCTGTGCACATGGAAAACACATCAAATTGACACAACCAAAGCAAGACATCCACAACATAAAGGAAATACAGAATTAGGTCCACAGACGAAAACAGAAGACCAAATGAGAAGAGGAGACACATGAGATCACAAATAATTTTTTGCCAATTTTCTTTTATCTTTGATGAGCATACGTTCAGTACAATAAATAAATTACCATAATATAGTAGTCTAAATAAACAGATACCAGTGTAACCGAGGTAACAGAGGCACAGGCAAAGATAGGGGTAAAAGAGTTTGCAGAAAATGTGGAAGCGAGTACAACTACACATATCTATTTATTCCATCAACCTCGTCACATATAGAACGAAGAAGCTTTTAACATAAAGCTATCATGAGGATAGCAATGGAACCTCTCAGAGTTAATTTATAAGGAACAACCAAAATCATAAGTAGTATTAAACAAGGAACTCCAGAGTGCTCTGTCTGTATTCTGAGTTTGTCAGCGGAAAGGTTGATGATAAGACACTAAATGGAATCAGTCAACAATTGACTGCAAAAGGAACATAATTCAACTTGAAAGTAAGTTGTCAACTTACGTGCAGCTGCTTCAATTCACTTTGCAGGCAACTGACAGCCCAAAACCAGAAAAAATTAAAAAAAATAGAGAGAATAACCAATCCTAGTCAACGTCGTTCCAATACAACAATCACTTGGAAATTGGAGAAATGCGACAGCATTATATGTGATTGGAATAGCGATAGCTGACGTAAAGGCGAATTTTCACATATTTGGGGCAGTTCTCAACCAGTTAGATTATTTTCCACCACGCGTTCCAAACTACCTATCCTAGACAACGTCATTGATGGCACCAATGTTTTTGCGAAACAATTGTACCAGATAAACAAATACGGATGATGATAGAAGGTACTTGTTTTGGGAGGAAACATAACTAAAGAGACCAGAAACATGTTTAACATGAAAGGATAGTCATAACATAATCCACCAAGTATATCAGCAAGTTCATTATGCACTTCATTGAATTTAGATAAACCGGATAATACTATTAGTTTATTGCAAGCATTGTTATAATAAAGAATGTTAGGAAGCAAGTTTCTCCATTAAACACCATAGCACAAGAACCATGTTTGAAACACAACCCCCTAATAAAAAGGATAATGTAAAATGCTGATAGTAGAAGAGCATACCCAAATTAGCAGCTTTCTGAAACTGCGGCCGAGGATCAAAGTTGAAGCTTGGGATGCTATCCTTCTCACGAGCTCTATCTAATTTGGCCAATCCATCGTACTCATCCACCACCTCAGAACCAAGCCGGCAATATATCTCAAGCCACTTCTTCTTTTGTTCCTCTAGCTTCTCAAACCTCAGAGCCTCCAACTCCTCTCTCGAATACATCACCCCCTTCTTTTCTCTCCTTTCAATAGGGTAACAATTTAAAGTTAAACCCTCATTCTTTCTCCTAGCCTTTCCTCCCCTGCGTTTAGGCTTCTTCTCCTTGGGTTCTTGCTGCTTCCAATTCCTCTTATTACCATTGCCATTGTTATTGATAAGCTCAGTGTGGTCAATCGCCCCAATTTGTGAGTGTTCAGACGCCTGAATCTCTGTGACGCATTTCTTCAAACAGTTCATCTGCACTTCTTCGTGCTTCTGTTCCTCAGCTCCATTAACACCCTTCTCTGATAAGGCGGCTTCATATACATCGGACTCTTGGGCGGCGGCGTCGCAGTTGCTCTCTTCAATTGGAACGGCGACACTGTTGTTTATAGAATTATCAGAAGCGTCTGCGGCGGCTTCCGCGGTGAAACTGCCTGAGCTGTTGGAAGGTTGTAGATTACTGTGACTGTGAGGCGGCGCTTGCACTGGAGTATCAACGAAGCTCCGGTGAACTGCGGCGGCGTTGCGGCCGTCCGAATCTAATGAGTTCGCTTCGAGAGCAGATTGTGCTAACATCGGAAAATAATTATGCTGTAAATTTTATGGAGATATTAGGCACAGTAAAGCAGTATTTATAGTGTCTCTCGAAACACCTCCCATAAATTTCGGCTAATTTCAATTTCTTTACTTTCCCAACAAAGAAAACAATTAGTACTCCTAATAATAATAATCGTAATAAAAATAATAATTATTATTTTTATTCATTAATGTGAGACAATGAAAAATGTTGCACTTAGTGGCCAATTTCATATTTGGATGAAGACAGAACATGTAGGTTATTGCTTAGAGTCATCAAGTCAGGTAAAGCCAATTTTACATAACAAAACTATTCCTAAACTTTGGTCGCTGCATGTTCAATATATTTTGGGTTGAATTCTTGTAATTTTATATTAGTATCATTATTTCTTACAAAAGGTGCTAATTTTGAATTTGAATTCTTTTATATTTATTTTAACAGATCATTAGTTTTGAATTCTTTTATATTTATTCCTAAACTTTGATCATTAGTTTGAATCATATTAGTATATATTTATTTTACCAGATCAAAAGGTGCTATATTTATTTTACCAAAAGGAGGCATAGAAAAATTGTTTTAGCATAATTAAAGATAGAAAAATCAGTTTTATGTTGGTAGTGTGTTTGTGGTGTACAGTAAGTAAGCAAATGAATTGAAACTAACAGTGAAAGTGTTACTACAACCGGATAGATTAGTTGTTTCCTCCCAGTGTTTATCTCAAACCAATTTTCTTTTATTCCAAAAGACTCCAAAAAAATACTACCAGTTTGTTTAATAAGCAAAGTTGGGAAAGAGTAAATTGGCAGTCATCAAACAGTTACAACAATCTCATTATTTTCTACAGCATAAATCAGTACAAGTTGCAGCAAAGATGTTGCAATAAGGAACATGATGAACAACTTTAACTCTAAGTTCTAATAGATACAAGATATAACAAAGGCGTTTCGCCATCATCATCACCACCGTCGTCGTCACACCACAAAAAGGGAAAAACCAAACAAGAGCAAACTGATTATCAACCAGTAACTCGAGAGAAGGCTCCCAACCTTAAGCTACTAACAAGGCATTCCTCAAGCGCTGTTTCTTCACTTATAATGTCTGAACTACCTTGCTTTCATTGGGATCCTCCGTGTTTAGGCGGTTCTTGAACCCCAAGAGCTTGTTCAAGGCATTAACGTAAGCTCGAACACTTGAGATGACGATGTCCATGGATGCTCCAGTCCCACTGGTTATATGGAAGAAGAAATCATGGTACTTAAGTATACAAAATGATATTACAACAAATTATTATATTTCATTTTGCTGTTCTATTGCTGTATAAAAACTTTTTTCTGGCAAATAATGCAAAGTATTTGAGTACCTGAATGCACGGTTGATAGATTCTCCTGTATAAGCATGGGTTGCTGTTACACTATCTTCACCGCGTATTAGAACCCTTGTTGTGGCTATAGCATCGATGCCTTCAGTCACACCACTCATGGAATACTCGAGAAGGGTTACAGGAACCTGTATGCAACCAAAACTATATATGAGGTTGTTTTGTATATTTAAGATTTACAAGAACAGAGAATAATAAGAGAATCTTTGAGGTCCAAATCTATGCAAGCTGTTGTCTGATAATGAGATTAAAACCCTTGCAAAAGTAAATGATGGCATCAAATATTCAAATTTCGAGCAGCAGAAATGTTTTGTAAGTTTTTAACCTTAACAACAAGGTCGACTGCCTTATATGCTGCATCAACAGGCCCAGTTCCAAGAGAACAAGAAACATGCTCATCACCGTCTGCATGAACGAGTTTGACTGTTGCAGTCGAAAGGCCAAGAGAACCACATGTAACCTGTCCACAAGAGAACCACATGTATGGTGATTGAATAAATGAACTTTCTTAATGTACCACAACTATATCTAGTGATCAACCAATATGTTGAAAGTTGTATGTAGACATGCCTGTACATCTTCAAGTTTCCAAACAGTTTGTGGCTGGAACACTTCATCCGAAACTAGGGCTACTAGGTCATCATCGGTGATATTCTGGAACATAAATAGAATATAAACATTTGGGAAAATAGTGTCACAACATTTAAAAGGTTAAACATATATGCACGTAACTGGCTTTTTCAATCGACTGAAAAAAGTTGCAGTAAAAGAAGAGAGAGAGTTGAATTATAATTTAAATATTATATGCCATATAAAATAGAGGTACCAATTATTGTGCGCTCATCATAATCCTTTTTTCTTTTTTTAGAAACGACAAATTATTCAAAGTACGTAAAACATAGGCAAGACTCCAGTACCTTCTTATTTCCAGCTACAGCTTTGAAGCGTGAAAATAGATCATCAAGTTCCCTTCCATCAATATCATACCCAAGCTGCAGATTCATTTACAGTAAACGTTAGTGCATAAGTGGAACAATTGCAGAAACTACTTTAATAAGTAGTTAATAAGAAGCTTAAGGTTGCAATTTACCTCCAACATTTTGGCTTTCAAAGCATGGCGTCCACTGTAAAATAATGCCAAAATAAAGAACAAAACATTACACTAAATACTCTGGATAGATCATGACCTAAGATATGGCAATCATCATCATGAAAAAACAAGCAAAAGATAAAAACTAAAATGCAGGTTCACCCTTCACATATGAAATTCACTTTTGTTTGTTTATTGTAATAGTTCAGCAATAGGAAACTGCAAAAACTGCAAAGACTACACAATGGAAAAAAACAGCTTTCTGTGTCATTCATTTCGTACTTATACTATAACTTGTAAAAAGATGGCCAAATATTGAGTGTTAATGTACCCATGTACGCGCATGAATCTTTAACCTAAATGACAATCTACTGTTAGTTTACAGCAGAATACCAACTGAACGGGGGCACAGCATAATGACGTTTTAGTTGATATATGTTATAAAAATTTATAAAAGGAATAAGCATCACAAGAGACTTGAAAATTGCAATAATAGAACAAGATGAAGATGCAGAAATGGGTGGAAGACAGTGGTAAAGCAGACAACGATAGTTACGTCCAGCTTACCTGAGTTTTCCAAGCACTATACCAGATTCATTAGAACGAAGAAGTCCAATATCTTCAGGAGATATAATTTCGTAGGTATTTTTATGTTTCAGCATTCCATCCTGCAAAAAAAGCTCTGATAAAATGTCTAAACAAGAAATTTCCAAAAAAGAGAGTTATGAGACCCAAACGACATCAAATGTGTTGTAATCATTCAATTGTTTTTACATATTTAACAGTCAATCGTTCAGACATGCTTTGAAACTCCTCCAAAGGGGCAAGTTTACTAATTATAAGATCTACAAACCTTTGCCAGATAACTAGTCCAAACACTTTCAAGATAGAAAACACTAATCATTTCCAATTTCTTTATATTACTTTTCATACTATTCTTTTTGTCACTACCTGCAAAGAAAGAGGGAAGAAACATATTTACAAATGCACTATTTGGAAGAAAAAGGTAAATCTTTATTAGATGAAAGTGCAAATGACTCTTGAATAAAAATAAACTGTTAAACACTAACCTGATGAATTCCACTTTCATGAGCAAAAGCATTAGCTCCAACAATTGCTTTGTGTGGCTGGATACGTAACCCACTATATTCTTCTACCTGAAAATACAATGTTCAACAATGTGAGAATATATACATATATATCTATATGGGTGGGTTATCGTGAACACGTTTATCATGAGAACCTGTGAACACTGAACGTTAAAGATCCTGCACTAGGTTCAGTACAATATCATTGTAGTACAATAATTTTATACGTTCAATGCATCAACTCTGTACGTCCAATGCAAGGTTCGCATGTTCTCAACAACATAGGTGTTCCCATATGATCTAAATCCTGTATGTGTGTCTGTATCAAGAAAATGTCAAAAATCATAAATGATGTAGAGGAAGTATACCATTTTGCTCGCCATGACAATATGTTGAGTATTGATCCCTGTGTAAAGACCATCTAGAGCTTGATCTCCGCGGCATTTTATGGCCATCACAACCTGCAGTCAATCATAACGAGAAACATTCATTCAATTAGAGGAAATAGGAAACTAGACAATAAAGAAAAAAGAATAAATAAATAAAAGAGGAGTAAAGAGGAACACACCTCCTCTAGCGATGCATTACCAGCTCTTTCACCAATGCCATTAATTGTAACCTCTACTTGCCTAGCACCAGCATGTGCCCCCTGAAGTGGAGAAAAACACCAGTATCACTCCAAGCTAAACTTAGTTTGTCCTGCACTCCAAGTGAAAGAAATACATACCGCCAAAGTATTAGCAGTAGAAAGTCCAAGGTCATTCTGGCAATGTGTTGAGATAATGACATTTTCAATTCCAGGGGTATTTGCTTTTATATCTGCAATTAGCTGTCCGAATTCAGAGGGCAAAGTGTAGCCTACTGTATCAGGGATGTTAAGAGTTGTTGCACCGGCCTTAATAACCTCTCCCAGAATTTGATAAAGAAACTCTCTGTCTGATCTGTAAGAGACAAAAGAAAAGAAAGATGAGATAACAAGGTTGTATTAGACCACAAAAATATACAGCACTTCGAGGTTCAACCATAGACCTATCTTGGAGAAAAGAAATCAAAAGACTAAGTCCATAGCAATTTAAAACATGAAATATCTGTTCCACTCAGTAAAATTTGCAGAACTCATACTGTACTTCAAACACCAATTGTGAACCTCGAAGTGCTCACCACACTTCCAAATATACAGCTCTACTGTTCAGATAGGAACAAACATTTGAAAGCTTAAGCCCAAAGTGACTATATCAGCATAGATTATACAAACAGCACCCCACGAAAAGGTGGATCTGCTGCTTGGGGCGCATGTGCACCGCAAAATACTGCCTATGTTGCTATGGTGGGAAACAATAGAAATGCCACACTGACGATTAAGAGTCCAATTTTGCTAGACACTATGATCAATAATCAATAGCAAAGGAACAAAAGAAACATGAAAAGCAAGATACAAAAAATAAAACATTTTCCCTGCAGATATGCTACAAATCATATAAGAAAAGAAACCAATAGATTATTTTAAATGCTTCAGCAGGAAATGCTCGACCGTCTAAATTCAGTTACAGACTTGAACAACAACATCACCAAGTCCCACAAAAGAAGTTCATACTTTCACATGCCTGCTATTGATCACGGTTTAACTTTCTTACTAAAATATGCCTCTTTGCATCCTTTGATTACTGTTGATAATTTAGTTCTTCCAGAAAAGTTAAGAAAGCTCTATTTGAGATTGAATTGCAGTATTATTCATTTATGGACTCTTCCTTATCTTTCCGATTTCATTTATTCATTATAAAACAATTCATGACTGTAACTAATTTCAGAAATTGTTCGTCGAGATAAATCACAAACACAGAAGTAAATCAATCCGCATCACCTTCCGGCATCTTCGGGGCTAAATTCAACATCCTCACATCCCAAACTCCGAGCATAAGCCACCATACTCCTCGCCTTCTCGACCACTTGCTCCGGCGTCATCTTCAGCTTGAACTGCATATGAATCTCACTCGTCGCGATGAAGGTATGAATCCGCGGCTTCTTCGCATGCTTCACCGCCTCCCACGACCGCTCAATATCCCGCTTATTACACCTCGCCAGACCGCAAATCACCGGAACATGATCCGAATCCACATGATTCCCGAACTCGCGCGCGATCAATTGGACGGCTTCGAAGTCGGCATCGGACGAGGCCGGGAATCCGGCCTCGATGATGTCGACGCCGAGGCGCGCGAGCTGGCGCGCGATGTCGAGCTTCTCCTTGGTGGTCATGGTGGCGCCGGGGGACTGCTCGCCGTCGCGGAGGGTGGTGTCGAAGACGCGCACGTATTTGGGGTCCGGGATGTGGTTGGGGATGTACTCGGGGCGGAGGAGGGAGCAGCGGACGGCGGCGGCGGCGGATTGGCGGCCATTTCTGGTGAGGTAGACGGGGCGGATGGGGATTTTTCTGGAGAGGAAGGTGGTGGGAGATGGCGTGATGGCTGCGTGCTTGCAAATTGAAGACGCCATTGTTGAATGGGGGAGGTGCTTGCTGACTGCTGATGAAGTGAAGGATAGGATTTGTTTAGAGAGAGATTATTAGAAGTTAAAAAACCCTAGTGTTTTGCAGGGTTTAAGAAGTTGTGGTCCACGTCACTTGTCCAATCGAATCATATAATTTGCCTTAATCTCAGAGAATTAGATATTCTTCTTTTTTTTACTCCAAATTCCATTTATAGCATAAATGAATACTATAAAATTTATGAGTCATTGATTTATTTCAGTGACCCAATTGGGTTGTATTTGAAAAGTCTTAGGACTATGCTTACCTACAACCACTTTTTATATCATATTTTTGTATATTTCCTCTAAAGGAGTTAATATGCCTAATTAATAATATAATTAGTACTCCATCCGTTCCTCAATTGTTGGTGCACTTCTTTTCAACATGAGAATTAATGAGAGTTGAAAAAGTAGTGTAAATTATATAAAGTAGTGATAAGAATATATTATATTTAAAGTTGTATGTGTGGTAAAAATGTCCAAAAAAAATACACCAAGATGGTGGGACATCCCAAAAAGGAATGTGCACCAACAATTGAAGGACGAAGGAAGTATTTTATGTCCACTTTAGATCATTATAAAAGATTTGTTTGAATATTTTTTTCACAAATAATAATTATAATTATAATAATCTTAAAATTATAGTGAATTCGAACTTTAAATTATTAGTTTTTTTTTTTAATGGAAATGTGAACAATGAGATTTGAACTCAAACATTCTTACAAAGAGAGAGATTATGCCGTATACTAGTAACTAACTTGAAAACAAATTGTGTGTAGCAAATTTTGAGTTCGATCATTTATGTCCTTGAATTGTAAAGTACTACTTATAAAATAATCCCCATTGTCTTCATAATTTAAACTAGTGAGTAACCCGTCGAAACTCGACAGAAAATCAATTTACGTCATAAATATGATATAAAAAAAGAAAAAATCTATTTTAAAATAATAATAATAATTATTATTATAAATTATAAAATAAATACGTTGAGCAATTTACATCATAAATATGACATTGAAAAGA
>JAYJMF010000001.1:2768629-2780991 GCA_036873715.1 Salvia sclarea | reverse complement strand
ATAATAATTATTATTATTATTATTATAATTATAATTATAATTATAATTATAATTATAATTATAATTATAATTATAATTATTGATATGACTATATGAGCCAGGAATTATATATATTGATTGGTAGTATAATATATGGAAATCATTGTTACATGTACTCAACCCATATTCTTTTGTTACCATGTGTTGGACTTAAAAAATTTCAATATAATCTCTAAAAAAATTCTAAAAACAAAGCTTTTTACTTTTATCCGAAAGTCTCAATTTAGAATAAACTTATAATTAATGATTAATACACGCCAAACATCTAGAACAACTTCCAAAGTCAATTCGTTGACTACGACAATCTATCCAATACTTCTTGGCATCGAACGCACACCACAAAAAAGAAAAAAGAAAAAAAAGAATTACATGTTCAATTAATATTCTTCTTCTAGTAATTACAATGATGTTTGTCAAAGTGAGGTACAAAAATTCATACTTCCCCACTTAGTTGTTAATGTCAGTTTAGTGGTGTCTTAATCATCTACTTTAGTGTATACTCATACTCGCCTCTCTAATATCAATGGATAAAAAGTGACGATTATTACCTCAAAAAATAGTGACGATTATTCTTTACACTATAATAACTAGATAAAATACCAATAATTCTAACAAACTATTTAGCATAAACCACAAACTATAGTTACACATCTTCTTCTCCAATAAGCTTGATAACAAAGAATAGACCAAGAAGGATATATAGGAGAAGTACCAATGAAGAATGCGACGTCGATGGAGGTCGAAACGGGCTGCTTTCAACGTGAAACGAAGCAACCAGCGATTTTATGGTTTTGGTTCGATTTGATTTACAATGATAATAAAACCTACTAGCAAATCATAATTTGCTAAAAAGTGTTAATCAAATCGTATTCTCCAAATCGTAAACCAAATCAAATCGCATATATTATATATACAATTGGATTGACAGTTGAAAAAAAAAAAAACTATGAACATCCCTAAACATAGAATAACAAACTCACAAATGTTAAGACCACACGACAACGAAGTGCAGCACAGTTGGTAAGACGCTTCCCTCCAACCAGTAGGCATTACGACATAGTGTGTGCAATCAAATCCAATGATGAGCTGCATCATCATCTTGGGCCAAATAGTTTTTCTATTGCCAGAACATAACTTTCTTGGACCGCTTGTCGGACCTCTCAGCCGCACCACCAGCAGCTCCAAACATCCCCACGACCTCCGACATCCTCGGGCGCTGGTCCGGGTCGTATTGTGTGCAGAGAACAGCTATTTCCACCAGCTGCTTCACCACTGAGTTCATGAGTTTATGTCCACCGCTATCTGTGTCGACCATCGATGTCCAGCTTCTCTCTTCGTAATTCTTTTTCACCTGAGATTAGATGTATGAGATGGTTTGCCCTACCAAGATACTGCAAAATATCCCCTCCGTCTCACTCTCACTAGACGTGTCCCTTTTACCGTTTGCAAGCCGACCAATGAAGTAAAGTGGACGCGAGTGAGGTGGTGTGGCCCACATGGGTCCCATATGTTTTTTGTAATTTTTAGACAAATGGGACAAGTCTAGTGAGACTGCCCAAAATGGAATATGGAATATGTATCCCCAACTTTCAATATTTTCCAAAAAAAATGTCCCCTCCTTACACTTTCCAAACAAAGACCCTCATTTTCCAGCATAGTGCACAAACATTTTCCACAAAGTATCCGTCTTTCCAAAAGATATCCTCAACTTATGTTTTCGTAATCCACCTAAGAATCCAACGAGGCGACTCATCATCTCGTTGTCGGATTTGTGACGTTGGACATATTGTGAAAAACGCTGAAACGTAAGTTCGGGACATGTTTTTGGGAAAGACGAGACATTTTGTGGAAAATGCTGAAAGATGGGGGTCTTTTATTTAGAAAAAATAAGCTCGAGACATTTTTTGGAAAATGGTGAAAGTTGGGGAAGTGAAACATGATTAACCCTAGAATATGTAAAAATAAAAGGCAAGACTCACCCAATCAGCACACATCATGTCTTTGTCGTTGGCTACGCCAAGAAGCTCGATAATTCTCTTCCCTGTGATGAGCTCAAGAAGGAAGGCTCCATAACCAAAAACATCAGTTTTATCCGAACACTTACCACTAGCCAGGTGCTCGGGAGCTATATGACCAATCGTTCCTGTTACAGTCGTGGTAATATGAGTTTTGTCGCGGTGGATGAATGCGGCCATCTTGAAGTCAGCGACAACTGCGTCAAAGTTTTCATCTAACAAAACATTTGCAGCTTTCACATCGCTATGAATGATTTTCTTTATGCATTTGTCATGCAAAAAAGCTAGACCCCTTGCAACACCGAGTGCTATCCTTTTCCTTTGTAGCCAAGTGAGTGGAGGCCGTGATTCGTCTCTCCCTGCTCATATAGTAAACTCAGAGACGTGATTATGCAACACTTATATGCTCTAAAGTGTAGGGTTAAATTGCCAAAAAATAACCAACTTTGACACAATTTCAGTTGTAGACATGATTCATGAAATGTTTCAATAATGACCACACGGAGACGGTTACCATCAGGTAGGAAATAGGAATGGATTTAGGGCTTTGCTTATGGTAGATCAATGGTTGAAAGATTTAACTTCGACTGTGCTACTATTTTGTGCACCGTGTGCTATGCGTATTACTGTGCAACACTACAATCCGCATTGTGCTACGCTGCAAAGAAGATGTGCTAGACTAACATATTTAATATCGTGCAATATATTAATTCTAATTGTGCTATACAGACATGAAATATGTGCTAGACTCATATATCTATTCCTATTTCCTACAATAAGGAGCTTTCTCGCCATAACCCATCCCATGACCACACTATTGAAACGTGAGGTGAAAGATGAAGCATTTTTGTTTTGCTACAATAAAAAAATGAGGTCATCGGCAAACAGTCGTGCCTATAACCTGATCAAAGTTGGTCGTGTCTATGAAAAAAAAAAGCAAATAGAAGATGCAAGTATATCTCGAGAGATTGTAGTGTAAGGCAAAAATCATAAACAAAGAATCATGATATATTCAAGCCAAGCGTACCCCTTAACCATGATTCGACACTTCCATTGATCATCAACCGGAAAACAAGCAGTTGTTCTTCTGGTGCACGGCAAAATCCAATCACACGAACAAGATTTGTGTGGGAACAAATTCTGCCAATCTCTAATTCTTTTTCAAAGTAATATTTTAGACTTGGAGAGTTGTATCTTTTAACCGCCACCGGATAGCCATCTAACCAGCCTTTGTAGATCATATTAAATCCATCTTCACTGATAATTTTGATGCTGAAATCCTCTGTTGCTACCCGTAGATTATCCAGAGTAAAATTCCCGACATCTCCAAGTTCAAGAATATCTTCCTCCTCCATCTCAGCCAAGTCATGTTCAACTAACATCCGCACAACTTCCAACATTGTCGGGCGTTCCACTGGATCAGTTCGTGTGCATATCAGAGCTATTTGCATCATTTCCCCCACCTCGTCACCTATGAAATCACCTTGAAGGTCTGCATCAACGATCATTTTCCATTCTTTCTCCTCGTAAATATGCTTTACCTAATGTAAGATGATCTGAGCAACCAATTAATAATAACAATTGAGGGAAATATCATGGCACTTGAAAAATGCCCCAAAGAAGTTTACATGTATGAAAATTGCTACCTGAAATACAAATATGGCCTATATTCATCACCACAAGATTAGTAGATCAAAATATCTCTCATCACAACAGTAATAAAGCTTCCAATTACTTAATTGATTTGCAATCCTTAAACTTTGCAATTTCCTACATATATGTCTTCTGAAGAGGGTAACGGTATTATTAGAATGAGTTAAGAGCAAGACTCACCCAATTAGATAACACCATGTCATTATCATCGGCAAGACGAGCGAGATCATAAACTTTCTGCGCAGTGATGAGCTCAAGAAGAAAGACTCCATAAGCATAAACATCGTTTTTCATAGAACACTTACCATCAAGACAGTACTCAGGAGCCATATAACCAATAGTTCCTGCTACTGGAATATCAACATCATCATCGAGGCGATCCATGAGTAAGGCCAAGTTTAAGTCAGATATAACTGCTCTAAAGTCCCGATCCAACAATACATTTGTAGGTTTAACATTACGATGAATGATATTCTTGAAATGCAAGTAAGCTAGACCCCTTGCAGCACCAACTGCTATCAGTTTCCTCGTTTCCCAGCCGAGGGGAGGCTGTGGCTCATGTCTTTCTGGGGTCAGTAGGTCTATTAGAAATGTAATGTATACTTTAAAAAATCCAAATTAATCACAAAAAACAACTTCACATACAAACTTGCCATCAATCACTAATTCTAGGTACTTCCATAAAGGGTCAGGCTACATTGAGAAATGAGAATTGACTTTTTCGTAAGAACTAAGAATGATGAACAATAGCATAAAATCGATGAACAAGAGACGAGTGAGATAATAATAAAAAATTCTCCCCCTACAGGATTCGAACTTGGTGTTTATTTTTGGGTATTTGTTAGTTTAGAAACAATCTTAACCGTTAGATGTAGATATTTAAAGCAGCCGAGATTCATTCTCAGTTCTCAACATATATAACTATTCTCACATGATCCAAATCCCTTCCATATATATAAAATAAAAAAGTGTTGAAAAGAAGCCTCAAATCTATTCCAACAAAATTCCAGGCCGAGTTCTTGATGAAGCATAATATGATTATCAAGCAAAAGTAGAACATCAAAAATGAATATGAAAAGTTGATTGAGCTTTACCTCTTAACCAGGACGCCACACTTCCATTGACCATGCAAGGATAAACGAGCAGCTTCTCTTCTTCTGTAATGCAAGATCCACGAGCACGCAGTACATTATGATGTGCAAAAGTGCTTGAAAATTCCAATTCCGTTGCTGTTATTTCTTGCCGTAGTCTTTTAACTGCCACTAGAGAGCCATCTGCTAGTCGACCTTTAAACACTGTACCATGTCCATCACGTCTAAGGAGATTTTTGTCGTTAAAGTTGTCTGTGGCAACAAGTAGCTCGCGTTGGGAAAAGCTCTCAAATCCAAAATGATCCTCTTCATCAACAGTTGAAGACAAGTAAGTTGCTCTGTTTTTATGGCTGTATGCAATTTGTATACAAAGTTTATTTCAAGCCATCTTGCAACTAACCAGGAATGCCAACCAAGCCTTGGCCCAAATCATAGTCCTTCGGTTTCCTCCTCCGAAGCAAGGCAGAAAATAGCTTCCTTGTAATAGGTGTAGAAGCATTTTCCCTAGCTGCAGTTCATACTAGTTAATTTAAAAGGGAAGGAGCAGTGTTTAAGAAACTATTGAGTATCGGTTCAAACTAGACAATGAGAGGTCGAGATCCGAGGTTCAACTCCCATACTGAGTTAGATGGTTTCCAATTTGATATGACTGATAATGAACCTAAGTTTTTCTGTGCTTTTCCAAAGTTCATATTAATCTGATTGGCAACTGATTTTTGTGTTATATATATACTCCCTCCGTCTCACTAGACTTGTCCCATTTGCTTTTTGCACGCGGACTAAGGAAGTAAAATGGATGCGAGTGAGGTGGTGTGGTCCACATGGGTCCCACATATTTTATTTTATGTTTGTAAATTTTAGCTCAAAAAAGAAATGGAACAAGTCTAATGCGACGGAGGGAGTATTATTTTGTACGTGAAAAAGCATAATAAAAGCGGAAAAACATGCATACAAAAGCATAGTCATCGAAAAACATCATCTAATACATACGAAAATGCATCTGAATTGAATAACCAATCTTCACCGTCCATAATCAAGATCTACAGATTAGATTGGACCATAGTTAAGTTGATTCATTCCATTTGTTCCCCTTCCTACCATTCAAAAAACATTATTTTGCACGTGAAAAAACATAATAAAAGCGGAAAATATCATTTTTGGCATAAAATAGCATAATCTTCGAAAAACATCATCTAATGCATACAAAAACACATCTCATAACTCATAAATTATAGCACAAAACTCTAATTTCCCCCAATTATACCAACTACTTCCAAATCGAGCTACCTATGTATGAGCAGCGGTCGTAGACGAACCTTCGACGCGAGAAGCCCTATCAATCGGAGGCAGATGCGGCGGCGATACGAAGAAACGCTCCGATTGGCTACTCGAATCACTGATTTCTTAAAGAATTTAGAAATCACTCCGAATAATTTTCTTAGTGAAGTCAATAATGCTACAATTTACACCCAAAATTGAGATGAACACTAAATCACCTGAGAATTTCTCCACTGAAATCAGAATTTCTTTGACTGTTGGATGAAACGGTGGTCATGGAGTTTTGGTGGCAGAGTTCCCATATCTCATTTTTCTTCACCGCCGCCGCCACCAGCCTCTCCCAGTTGTCTCTCGACGACGACAGCATATTTCTTCAGCTTTCAGCTAAATTGTGACTCGAGATGCTGCTAGAGAAAACATTTGATTTTGCCGAAAATGGCTATTCTCTTTCTCTCGCATCTCAATTTCGCGGAATTTAGGTGAATGCAGAAAGTTGAAAAAAAAAAAATGGCGGTAGTCAACGGCTGGTTTTAGCTCACATGATTGGTGTCTGTTTGAACTCTGCAAAATTACAAGATTACCCCCAATAAGCGACATGATTCTTATTTTGGATTTTTGTAGTAAAATAGTCTATTTTCTCCTTTTAATTTACAATTACCTATATAATCAATTATGAATTATTTCATTTTTTATGCAATAATTAGGATAGAATAAGTTAAAATTTACTGCTCACCTTCACTGCCTTTTCACCCTAAGTATATTTTGTGTCCATAACATAAAAGTATTTAAAATATAAAATAATATCAATCTAATCCATCTTGATTCTTCTTGTTGCCTTGGCCCAATTCTTCTTGATTCTTCTTGTTACCTTGGCCCAACTCTTCTTTTTTCCAATCCAATACTTCCCCC
Organism: Salvia sclarea; assembly: GCA_036873715.1. Lineage (NCBI taxonomy): Eukaryota > Viridiplantae > Streptophyta > Magnoliopsida > Lamiales > Lamiaceae > Salvia > Salvia sclarea. Next base: position 2,774,006 of record JAYJMF010000001.1, on the reverse strand, counting down.
TAACTTTTATAAGTGTCCTATGATAATAATATTGTTATTATTATATTTTTTTTATTATTATCATTATTAATTATATTATTTTATTTACTTATTATCGGTATTATTATTATTATTAATTATTATTATTATTATCATCAAGATAAAAAGAATCAAAATCATTAATTTAGAGAGAAAAAAAGTAAAACTCAAGTATAGCTAATCTCATGTACACGGGAATAAATAATACTACCATGGGAATAAGAGAAATGGCTAATCCTATATTCATGGGTACGAGCATTCCTACGTGAATGATAATTCCTCTATAAAACTGTGACTACCCTGAGACTTGGCACAAGAGTGACTATTCATTATACCATTTCACACGTGCATGCCAGCCGTCCCGTAGTTCATTACACGAATTATCAAACTCATAAAATATTAACCTATACATTTCCACACATCCATGATGATTGAGATATTGCATAATCATCTAGGCTCCAAGAATTCTTCATTTGATGCCAAACTAAAACAGTCGTAGTTGTAGTCGTCGCCGTCGCCCTCTCCGACCTCTTTCTTGAACAGCTCTTCATACCTCTCAGCCACACCACTGGCTCCTAGCATCCTCGCAACCTCCGACATATTCGGGCGTCCATCCGGATCGTGGCGTGTGCAGAGACGAGCCATTCGCACCAGCTGCATCACCACTGTGTTCATAGAATTACACTCACTATCTTTGTCAACAATCAACTCCCACTCCCTCCCCTCGTAATTTCTTTTCACCTGAGATTGGATCACAAATCTTCATTGTACGATATGAACATAACATTTGATGAGATGAATATTAACACGAAGGGATGGGGATCTACTAGGATTCCTCCCGAGATTGTTAACTACGATCCAAGCATAACTTTAACATTCGGAAAACATAATTTTGTAGGTGAAAAAACATAATAATCGATTAAAGCACTATTGTATACATAAAAAAAGCTTAATCGTCGAAAATCATTATCTCATTCGTACGAAAACATTATCCAATATGGAGAATCAATCTTGACCGTCCATCAATCAAGATCAACGGATCAGATTGGATCCGACCTGACCAAAAATCCGGTCAGAACGTATTTGATAGCATGACTTTCACTGAAAGACTTGTTTTAGATGGAGCTGTAAATTAACCAAGCTACTTGGATCTTGCTTGAGTTCATTTAGTGAAATTTGTTAGCTGAATGAGCCATCACATTAAGTAATTTAGCTTGAAATATAAAATCATTACCTACATACCATACTTTTATACTATAACTAGTAATAATTGTATTAAGACTAACTAACTTATTTTGTTGTAAGAAAATAATGAACCTTAGTAAATACATTATACTATTGTGAACAAATAAAACTTAAAGAGAAAATAACTAACATTTCAAATCTAAATCTAAATTTAGAGAACTCATTTTGGCTCGAATAAGCTCATGAGCCAAATAAAACATGACTCAATAATAGATGAGCCAAGCTTGATATTTGCAATATTCAGCTCCATTATACCCCTAGTCTTAGCATAATACTAGCAAGTTAACAGAATAAGCATAAAATGCAGGACTCACCCAATCAGCAAGCACCATGTCTTCATCATCAGCTAGGTCGAGAAGATCGATAGTTCTCTGCCCTGTGATGAGCTCAAGAAGAAATGCTCCATAACCAAAAACATCAGTTTTATCGGAACACTTACCACTTGCAAGGAACTCGGGAGCTATATGACCAGCTGTTCCCCTCACGGTTGTGGTAATATGAGTTTCGTTGTGGTCCATGAATTCGGCCATCTTGAAGTCAGCAACAACTGGTTCAAAGTTTTCATCTAACAATATATTTGCAGCTTTGACATTTCCATGAACGATTTTCTTTTCACATTTATCATGCAAATAAGCTAGACCGTTTGCAACACCACGTGCTATTCTCTTTCTAGTAAGCCAAGTGAGAGGAGGTCGCGATTCATGTCTCCCTGCTCGATATAGTAAATCCAAAGACTTATGTTTACGCAACATGCAAAATTAAGAAATGAATCCACTACAGTAAGACGAGTTAATCAAATACTATAGAGTTGCCAGTAGATACGCAAACTATGGCCAAATATTGGTTTAAAACCAAATATAAAATTCCGGTAAAAAAATAGACGAACTTTAAAATTTGGAATTTGGCCTAAGTCCAAAGTTCAGTAGCCAATAACTTTATTGTTCGGAGTCCAATACCATGAATCCAAATTTTAAGAACAATTGACTTTCAAGTCACATTTTCCGACCACTTATGGCAATAAAAAATTAACAATACATGTACTAACAGAAAGCTATTGTCAAGATCTCTCCAATGATAGTTTTGGATTGCTAATCTGACCCCAAACAATCGAGTTATTGACCGGCAAAATTAGATTCGAGCCAAATTCCAAATTATTGTTTGAGCAAAATTTGTCCACAATTTGTATGTTTACAGGCAATTAACCCATAGTAGAAAATGACAAAAAGTCAGTCAAGCTTACCCCTTAACCATGATTCGACACTTCCATTAACCATCAACCGGAAAACAAGCAGCTGTTCTTCTGGTGTCTGGCAAAATCCAATCACATGAACTAGATTTGGATGCAGACAATTTCTGCCAATATCTAACTCATTATAGAAATAATATTCAAGACTTAGATAATTGTATCTTTTAACCGCCACAGGAGAGCCATCTAACCAGCCTTCGTAGATCATATTAAAACCATCTTTACTGATAATTTTGTTGCTGAAATCCTCTGTTGCAGCCTGTAGTATATCAAGATTAAAACTCTCGACATCTCGTCGTTCCGAGTTATCCCCTTTGGAATCTTCCACATACCACTCTGCTTTTCTCTCGCCCAAGTCATCTGCAAATTCTAACATCCATACAACTTCCAACATCGTCGGACGTTCCTCTGGATCATTATGTGTGCAGATCAGAGCTAGTTGCACCAGCTCCTCCACCTCTTCATCCACCGAATCACCTTGAAGGTCTGCATCAACCACCACTTCCAATTTTCCATCCTCGTAATTTCCCTTTACCTGAGTAACGAAATAATAATTGAGGGAACTAAAAGGGAAATTGGAAAATGCCTCAAGAAAGTTTATATGTATGAAAATTGCTACCTCAAATGACATATTGCCTCTATTCATCACCACATGATTAGTATACAATGATCAAAATATCTCTAATCACAACAGTATTTAAGTTTCCGATTATTTAATTGATTTGCAATTCTTAAGCTTTGCAATTTTCTCACATCTGCATTCTAAACAAGTAATGGAATGAGTTAAGGGCAAGACTCACCCAATTAAATAACAGCACGGGAGAATGATTGGCAATACGACCGAGATCATAAACTTTCTGCGCTGTGATGAGCTCAAGAAGAAAGACTCCATAATCAAAAACATCATTTTTCACCGAACACTTACTAGTAGCACAGTACTCAGGAGCTATATGACCCATTGTTCCTTTTATCGGAATTTCAACATCATTATCGCAGAAATCCACGAATTCACCCAAGTGTAAGTCACCAACAACTGCTTCAAAGTTCTCATCCAACAAAATATTTGCAGCTTTAACATCATGATGAATGATTTTCCTGGGACATTCATAATGCAAGTAAGCTAGACCCTTTGCGGCTCCAAGTGCTATCCGTTTCCTCGTTCGCCAGTCAAGGGGAGGCCGTGAGTCGTCTCTTTCTGGAGTCGGTAGTTTTATTATAAACATGATATATACATCAAAAAACTCCAGATCAATTACAAAACAAACATCACAGCTGAATTTGTAGATACAAATTTGCCATTAATCACTAATTCAAGGTTGATTGACTTTACCTCTCAACCAGGATGCTACACTTCCATTGACCATGTAAGGATAAACAACCAGCTGTTCGTTTTGCGTGATGCAAAATCCACGAGGACGAAGTACATTGGAATGTGCCGCAGTGCTTGTAATTTCCAATTCCTTCGCAGTTACTTGTTTCCGAAGTCTTTTAACTGCCACGAGAGAGCCATCTACTAGTCGACCTTTATATATTTGATCATATCCACTCCATCCAAGGTAATTGTTGTTGCTAAAATTGTCTGTCGCAACAAGTAGCTCGCGCTGGGAATAGCTTGGAAGCCCAAGATGATCCTCTTCATCAACAGTTTAAGACAAATAAGTTACTCTTGTTTAATTAGCTACTTAACATGTTTACAAGATTTATTCAGTCCATCTTGCAACTAACCAGGAATGCCAACCAAACCTTGGCCCAGATTGTAATCTTTCGGTTTCCTCCTCCAACGCAAAGCCGAAAATAGCTTCCTTGTTATAGGTCCAGAAGGATTTTTCCCAGCTGCAATTCCAAACTACTTGATTTAAAAGAAAAGAAGCAGTGATTAACAAACTATTCTGTAACCATTCACCTATGTTTTTATGGACACTAATCTATTTACGATTGTAAGTTGCATTGTATTCTTGTGTGTGTGAGTGTGTATATAGGAATTGGACCAAATACGAACCAGTCTTACTATATAAAATAGGAACCGTAATTAGTCCCTCGATCATGAATATCTATGGTGAATTTGCTTTATTAACTCGAATCCCATGAGGGGTGGAATTCATTTTTTAGAATTCAGACGAATTTAGACACTTTCATGGATTCGTAGTTTATACTATAATGACACTACAATGGAGGTAATTACAATAACCATTCCCTATTTTTTTTTTTTTTTAAAAAGACAATACAAATTATTGTTGCGAAACTAAGATGTTTAATAGTCCACAATTTTTATAAAAAGTGTTTTTAAGATTTAATTTTTACGGAACATCTTAGTAAATGCCTACTTAAGGCTCTCAACAGTTGTTTACTAAACAATCAAACAATCTCAGTTACAAATTAACCATTACTAACATTTTTCACCAGCTCCATCATCTCAAATTTATTTCTAAAACCATAGAAGATGTAAATTCTACATAAATCACAGTGAAACATCTTCGAAAGCACAAAACTCCAATTTCCCCAATTATACAATGACAGAATCTAAGCAATTGCAAGATCATATACTCTAATTCCACCAACGACTTCTAAATCGAGAAATCGAAGACGAACCTTCGAGGCCGGAAGCTCCAGCAGCGGGAGGTGGTTGCGGCGGCGGGAAGAAGCGCTCCGATTGACTTCTCGAAACACTGTAACATTTTCGAATTTAGGTAGCAATCAAGGAATAATTTTCTTATAAAAGTCAATAATGCTATACATTACTCCCAAAATCGAGATAAACACTAAATCACCTGAGAATTTCTTCACTGAAATTAGAATTTCTTGGACTGTTGGATGAAACGGTGGTCATGGAGTTTTGGTGGCAGAGTTCCCATATCTCATTTTTCTTCA
>JAYJMF010000001.1:2743791-2768529 GCA_036873715.1 Salvia sclarea | reverse complement strand
ATATATATATATATATATATATATATATATATATAGTTGGATACCATTAGAGCTCATAGAGAGAAAATGGAAACCAACAAAAATTCCCACAAACCACACATCTTAGCAATTCCTTATCCAAGCCAAGGCCATGTCAACCCTATGCACCAATTTTGCAAGCGATTAGTCTTCAAAGGTGCCAAAACCACTTTTGCCCTAACCAAATTCATCCTCAAAACCTTCAACCCCAAATCCGACTCCGTCGCCATCGAATCCATCTCTGATGGCTTCGATGAGGGCGGTTTCGGGCAGGCAGGCGACGTATCAGACTATCTGTCTCGTATGGAAAGTGCCGGCTCGAAAACCCTAGAAGATCTCATCCAATCATATCAAAAGTCAAATCACCCTATTGATTGCATAATCTATGATGCCTTTTTGCCTTGGGCTTTGGAAGTGGCCAAAAAGTGTAATATTAAGGGAGTTGCTTTTTTCACTCAAGCTTGTGTTGTGAATTATATTTACTATTATGCCCACCATGGGATGTTGAAGCTTCCGGTGGCGGCCGGCTCGACTCCGGTGGAGCTGCCGGGGCTGCCGCCGCTCGAGCTGCCGGATTTGCCGTCGTTCATTTACAAGCATGGGACTTATCCGGCTTACTTTGAGATGGTGTTGAGTCAATTTTCCAATTTGGAGAAGGCTGATTTTGTGGTGGTCAATACGTTTTACAAGTTGGAAGAGAAGGTTAGTTTTCTTGATTTTAATTTATCGAATTTTGATTGGGTTTTTTCAAAAAAAAAAAATTGTTTAATTCAATATCAAATTCCCTCGTTACTCGTCATTAAATAAGAGAAGGAAAAATTAAATGTATTCCTAGTGAAAAATATTTATACTAGAACAACAAGATTTTCCGCCTCTTATAGGATTGAAACTTGGGTGATGCATCCACCATAAATTATTATGATCGAATGGCTGAAAATGCTCTCACATTTTTAAGAATAATTTTTATTTAAACTTTTTTCAAATACAATATTACTTTCTTTTTGGTTAGAAAAAAAAATATTTTTCTTCTTCTTCTTGAAAGTTTGTATTACGATGAATTCGAATTTGAGACCTTTTCGATTCATGCATTGGACAGTCTATCATTAGACAACACAGAGCGTGTGATATCTTCTTTACCAAATTAGTGGCGTAGATGAGAAAAAGAAAAGGAAAGGGAAGTCCATTATAATTTTAAATTTACGAGAAGAATATTATAAATTTTCTTCCAACTACTTTATATAAATTCATTAAATAGTTTTCGATTTGGGGGATTAAGTCCACCACAACCGACAGATGCGTGTGCGTCTTATTCAAAGCTGAATTTTTAATATTATCTCTTCAACATCAAATTAAAAAAGCATTTTGCCATTGTAAAAAAAAAAAAAAAAATTATTACATCTGGATTTTCTGGTCAACATTGAAAAACCTTTCTTTTTCATCTGCTTCGCCATTAACGGAGAAAAAATCGGCAATCGAGACCCCCAAAAAAAAAAGGTATATAAAATATCAATTATTTTTTCAAATTACTCGGTTGTTGACGTTCTTCATCTCTAAATTTTCATTTAATTTACAAAATTAACATGTTATCTCTTCATTTAATAATATGCACCATGGATGTTTAATTTAATTAAATTATTTAATAGCACAAGGCTACAAGTATAAATTAAAATAACTATTATTAAATGAAAAGTTGAAAAAATTATTTATCTTCTTCTTCATACATTATTTCTGAACATTATTTAATCATTTAAGTGTAATAATTAAGTTCTTAAATGATATAATTATATAAACGTCAAACGTTGACAAATGAATTAGATAATAAAACAACAAATATATTGAATGAGAGTGACTATAATATAACATAAAATTAATACTTCGATTAATCTGCTTTGTTTTATGTCTATTTATTAATTTTGATAGATTGTGGATTCAATGACAAAAGTTTGCCCACTTCTTACAATTGGGCCCACACTCCCATCCTCTTATTTGGACGGTCGGATTGAAAATGACAACAAATATGATATAAATCTCTTCCACTCCGAACCTTCCACAACAATTATCAATTGGTTAGACAAGAAGCCACAAGGCTCAATTGTGTACATAGCATTTGGTAGCATGGACAATCTCCCAAAATCACAAATGGAAGAGATCGCATGGGGCTTGCACAACACGAATTTCGACTTTCTATGGGTCGTCAGGACTTCAGATAGAGAAGAAAAGATCCCAGCAGAGTTTGTGCACGCGTCACGTGACAATGGCTTGTTCGTGCATTGGAGCCCTCAGCTGGAAGTGCTGTCTAACAAGGCGGTCGGGTGCTTCTTCTCACACGGAGGATGGAATTCCACGACGGAGGCACTTAGCCTAGGGGTCCCGATGGTGGTCATGCCACAGTGGACGGATCAGACGACGGATGCTAAGCTCGTGCAGGATGTTTGGGGCGTGGGCGTTAGGGTTAGGGTTGGCGACGACGGCCTCGTCTCGAGAGGGGAGATCGAGGGTTGTTTGAGGGAAGTGATGGAGGGGGACAGAGGGAGAGAGATGAAGAGAAATGCTAGTAAATGGAGGGATTTGGCAAAGGAGGCTGTGAGTGAAGGTGGCACTTCTGATTTGGATATTGTTGATTTCATATCTAAGTTGACCAATTCTTAGTTGTCACATTGAGTGGATCACTTTGGATTTTACTCTCTATAGGAGATCAAATAATATGTGATTATTGTTGTTTAATTTGTTTGACTCGGTCTATAGAGACTCTTATTTAAGTACTTCTTTAAAGTTGTAAGAATCAAATAAGGTCTATTTCTTGATCCATCACAAATTGAAGCTATATTTGACTTTTTTTGGTTTGAGAAAGTCACATATAGGCGACATAGATATTGGGACACAATTTGAATTTTCTAAATCAATGTAAATAAATATCTATATTATTCCTATAGCAATGACGCTGACGCATATCACATGAATATTGTGATAATATTACACATATTTTTGTATATGTAAAACATGAATAATTTAATGTATTGGAATTATAAATGGTCCTTCTAGTGTGCGTGTGTGTATATATTGGAAAGGAGAAAGTTTGCGGTTGAAAACAAGCCACTCAAAACATATATGGCTGCCATGCATGTCGGGACGTTATCAGGTCAACACGATAACGATACGACATGATAAGATCAAGTACGAATACATGATTCTAAGGTTATACCCAACACAAACACGAATATGACACAATATTTTTTCATGTTGATACGACACAAAACGATAAATTCAAACCCAAATTAAGAAATAAATTAATAATAGAAATAAAATATTCAAAATAATAATAAATTTTATGTTAAATTTATGCAAATACTATTGGATTATTTGGACACGATCCGACCCGAAAATGAATATGATACGAAATTAATCTAACACAAAAATTCCTACTAAATTTTTCTTTCAATTAAAAAAAGCAATATCCCATAGTTATCCCAAAGGGCATGTAGCGACTAGGATTTCTTTTTTCGTTCGTGCCCAAATTTCAACACAAACTTTTCTAACGATTAACATCCGTGGAAATCATTGGTGCTAATATTTTAGTATATACTCTAATAGATTGATGAAATATAAAATGAATCACAAATTTTAAATAAGGGTGATTCGACTCACAATTTTCTCAGTAAACCCCAAATTAAATTAAAATATAAATATTACTTGTAGAACCAAAATAATATTTATCCAAATAATATTTTTATAATTAAGTATGAGAATTATAAAGAAAAATAGTTGAAGTTGTAGATAAAAAATAAATTAAGGTTACACTTTAAAAATGGGTCATTGTTGAAAATCTTACCAAATCTTTGAAGCCCAAAATCTTTTATTTTTTAAAAGCCCAATTGTTAGGAAATTAGAGCAAAGGTCCAAACATATAAGGTAGATTGACACGTAGTGGAGATTTGGACTATTAGCTGACTTCGGTAATAGGAAATAAAAAGTAAATAATTTATGTATTATTCGTTAATAATAATAATAATAATAATAATAATAATAATAATAATAATAATAATAATAATAATAATAATAATAATAAGGAATATACGTGTATATTTTTATGTCGCAAGCTGCAATCATTATCTATATTTGTGTTTTCGAGTAAATTTTGGTTGGTATTGTATACTGTCAAAAATTTAATGGACTTGGACAAGGACCTAATTAGGTAGTTAGGACCGAATTTTGTTGGTATCAGAATTAATTATCTATCTTAATTTTAGTGTTTTCTTCATGTCTCACTATTATTTTTCTGAATATTTCTATCTCAATTTAATTTGTGGGCTACTTATTTCCTTATAGAAATCATCAATTTCGGGTCCCATTTATTTTATTCTGCAATAGTTACACTACGGGCCCCGCCAAAGACAACAGACCCACTGAAAATATTAATTATGACAAATCATATGAGTATTACTTGGAATTTATTTATATTACAATAATTTTCTTTAAAATGGATTTTTTTTAGAATAGTAAATTAAATAGTGCGACGCGGATTGGATATATAATTCATGGAACAATAGATCTGATCACAGAAAATTTTCATATGAACAATTTTAACACATGCTTTGCAAGTAAATGTATGATACCATTTTAGAGATGAAATTTCATTAAAAAGACCAAATTAAGCAAATTATCATGAAAATTTAACTCCCACTTAAAACATGTTGACATGGTCCAAATTGGCAGCATTTAATTAAATTCTAATTTTATTTATGAGAAAAAGAAGGATCATGAATATGTGTGGCCCATATATTGACTTAGTTGAGTCCTACTTAATACTCTTGTATCTTCCCAACATTTCATTGCTCCATATTATCTTGTCTCAAACCAAAATTCAAGATTACACAATTCATTTTTCTTTTTTATAAAGCAAATGTTTCCCAATAGGCCTCATGTTTATGTCATTCCTTTCCCAGTTCAAAGCCATATAAACCCAATGCTAGAATTCTCCAAATCCCTAGCATCAAGAAATCTAAATGTCACGTTTTTCATATCCACCCTAACAAAAAAATCCACTCCGAAAATCCCTCCAGACACCTCTATCACATTCGAGACCATCTTCGAGGCATCAGAAGAATCTCAGGAACCAAACGGTACCCCTGACTCCTTCAGACGCCTCGAAGAGGCCATCTCGAAGAAAGTGCCCGAGACGATCATCAACCAACAAAAGGGCTCTCAATCCACTCCAAAACTTCTTGTCTATGGCTCTGTGTTTCCATGGCTATTGGGCATAGCCCACCAACATGGCTTGCTTGGAGCTTCATTTTTCACACAATCTTGCTCTGTGTCTTCCATTTACTATCACATCAAACAAGGGTTGTTGAGGTATCCATTTGAGGACCAATCACAAGTGGAGTTGCCACTTTTGCCAGATTTTGAGTATCGTGATCTGCCCGCACTGGATAAGGTTATGGATTCGAGTCAGACCATGCTGAAGATCCTTGTCGACCAGTTCTCGAATCTCGAGAAGGCTGATTTCGTACTTTTCAACAGTTTTGACAGACTAGAAAGCGAGGTTAGTTTGAGATTGTGTGGAAATTAGATTACTATACTTTGCATAATCATATTCTTATTGTTATAAACATTTATTTTGTGAATATTACACTTCATATGAATTAAGAGATGCACTTTTAGTAAATATATGGAAGATAGTCAAATGTTTGCCGACATGAATAATGATTATTATGCGACAAGTAATTCAACCACTCGATGGCACTAGAGTTCACCTTTTGATTTTTCTTATTTTGTTCTTGTCACATTATGTTTGGTGGCTAGCAAGAAGTCCATCATTAGGCTACATAAATTGTCAAGAAAATATATATGGATACATCTATTACATGGGATGTAGTAGCTTTCTTCATAATTGAAATTTGGAAATATTTGAATATTAATTCATGTTTCTTGATCATTTTGAAGTCATAGAAACTCTCCATCAATCCATATACATGCATGATGCAGTTTCATCAATGCATATCTTTATTAATACTACTTAATTACTTATATATTCCTTTTTTTTACTAGGAATTAATTTAATTAATGCAACTACTCAAACAATTTATCGGTGGAATTTATTGTTCGACTACTTGAATCGATTTCCAGTGTACAGATCAGAGATTCAGATTAGTAATGAGCATGGGTCCTACAAATCTGACTTATAATTTTAATTTTTATATGTGTCGTTTTCATGGACCAAAAATTTGTTAGATGAAATAATCAATAAAGTAATGCTAGTAGTATTATTGAAAAATCAGTAATATGCTTTTGACAAGTAATTAATACTGTACAAATAATATTGCTTTGATATTAAAAAAAATAGTATTATTTAAATTCTTATATTAGTATACTTAGATTTTTCTGTTAGACCAGTTTCGTCCACACGTAAGTGATGCCAGCTTACTACGAAAAATGGTGAAACATAAAAATTTAGAGACACTATTATACAAGTTCAGATCAGTCCATAGTTATTGCAAATTTTGATATGCTAAAGATATCCTTAATTATTTAAAATTTTAAAATTAGTTTAGTATATAAGATAGATTTTTTTTCTTTAATTCGGGTGTTTTTTTAATCTTAATTATAATTGATAAATTTAATGTTTGATATAACTTTTTTATACATATGTGACACATAACCATCTTGTTATCTAGTAAAATGAAAATAAAACTTCTTTGACCTGCATAGTTAGTCACATTCTTTTTTATTTTTGCACATTTCACAAAATTAATCATTTTCAATTTTTAAAAATGATCTCACACAAAATTTGACTTTTATATATACCCTTTACTTTTACATTAACAATATCTTTTTTTGGGAACCATTCTCATTTCCCACTACCATGCATAAATATCAATAAAATCAATTACTATATTTTATTAAAACATCCGTGCTGGGTCAATTGGTGACAATATTTGTGGCACGTTTTAAATATGTTACGATTATGTTCTTTTTGGAATCGTTTTAGGTAGTGCAGTGGATGTCGACTCATTGGGATGTTAAGACAATCGGGCCAACACATTTATTACAGCAAAACGACGTCGATACACCCCACAAAAATACCCACACAATAAACCTCTTTGAACCAAATCAAGAAGAATGCACAAAATGGCTAGACTCAAAGGAAACAAACTCGGTCATCTATGTCTCCTTTGGAAGTCTAGTAACTCTAGAAAAGAGCCAAATTGAAGAACTAGCATGGGGCCTTATGATGAGCAAATGCAACTTTTTATGGGTCGTCAGAGCCTCGGAGGAGCACAAACTCCCCCCGAATTTCGCCTCACTGGCGTCGGGGAGAGGGTTAATTGTCAATTGGTGCACCCAAACTCGGGTTTTGGCCCATCGTGCCATTTTCTGCTTCCTGACACACGGTGGGTGGAACTCGACTCTAGAAGGGTTGACCTACGGGGTCCCTTTCATAGTCATGGCGGTTTTCGTTGACCAGACGAGCAATGCTAAGTTTATCGAGGACGTGTGGAGAGTCGGGGTTCGGGTTAGGGTTGGTGAAAGTGGGATGGCTTCAAGAGAGGAAATTTGCAAGTGTGTAGGAGAGGTTGGTGAAGGAGAGAAAGGGAGGGAGCTCAAGAGAAATGCTAGCAATATGAAGAGATTGGCTGAGGAAGCCATGGGTGAGGATGGAACTACAACTATGAATATTCAAGACATTGTTTCAAGAATTTTGTGTGCCTAGGTAATTTATCTATTAGGGCTCAAATGGATCAATATGCAATGAGCCCATGTGACATAATTGTCATATCTAAATTCCATGTTATAGATCCAATTTTTTTTTATCATAATCTCGTAATTTGCAATGAGTTCGCCACTTCTACTTTTTCCTACTGGTTTGGAGTCGAGGTTTAGACATTCATCTAACGTTTAAACTCAAAGTTAATTGAGAAGTTTTGAAGCCCATTATTTGGATTGTCCTCCTCTATTATCAATTATCGCCAGAGCAACTCAATTACTCTAGGCATGTTAATTTATATATGCATTAGCATCATGTAGAGATAGCAAAAATAGGATCGGGCCGGCCCATCCCAAGCCCACTACTTCTTTTACAAAAAAATGGTCGGGTCTAGCTAGAAACTATGAACCCAACCAAATGCCAAAATATTATTAGTAGTTTAAAAGTTGCTAGATCCGACCTGAGCCCATTGGACTTTTGATCACTTCGACGAGTCGAGTCGATCAAAAAATCAATTATCATTGGATTTTTTTTATAACTTTAGACGAATCAAGTCGATCAAAAATTAATCAGGTCTAAAATGTGAAGGCCCAAATCCACCCAAGAAATTCAGGCGGATGACCTTATTGGGCCAAGCTGGGATTATTTCACCAAACGTAAAGCATGAAATAATATAAAATAACTTACATCGAAAAGAAAATTTGTATGTCTTGTTGCAATCTTTTTTCCACAAACAACCAAACACTTTATTGAGTAAAAGTAAAGCTATTTTTTCCAAAAGCTGCCACCTCACTTTTTCTAAAGATGTCATCTCCTTTTCCTCTCTCCCTCTAAGTCAGAACAAATACTCTATCAAAATTATTTCTTTGTCTTGTATTGCATGTCTCACGAAGTTGAGTCGTTTCATAATTTTAAATAATGTATATTTTTATAATTAATTTACACTATTTTTGATCTTTTATTAAATTTTGTGTCAAAAGAAAACGACTCAAGTTGCATGAAACAGGAGGAGTATAGTTCAGTTCATTAATAGATACGACCCTACAATATTATCTTCAAAATATCGACTTATTATATATCCTCTCACATATAGTTGTTATTTCAATTCAAATTAAAATTTATTATCTATTGACAAATGGATCCATTAGTATTACTCCACTCAAAATACTCTTACGATACTTTCCCTTATTTTTTTTCTTAAAATTCGTATCACTCCAACTATTTATTATGGACGGTTGGAATATATGTGTTAGTGTTACACACACTACTTTATTTTTTTCTTTCATATATGCTTACAAGTTACAAACCACTTTTTTTTCTTTTCTTTTTCTTGTCTTTTAAAGAAAAAACAAAAACTGCCACTTATAATCAAAGCTGATCAACATCATTCACCAAATTTACCAAACCCAATTTTCAGACAAAAAAAAAAATGTTTTCTTACATAATCAATGTCCAAGAATATCATCCATGGCTACTCCCTCTCTTTCTTCTCCTCACCATTTTCTTAACCAAAAAATGGCTCTTCACCACTCCAAAATCCCCCAAAAATCTGCCCCCATCGCCCCCAAAGCTCCCAATAATCGGCAATCTCCACCAAATGGGCCGAAGCCCGCACCGAAACCTCACCTCCTTGGCCCGAAAACACGGGCCCGTGATGCTGCTCCGCCTCGGAACGGCGCCGTTTCTCGTCGTCTCCTCCGCAGAAGCCGCCAAAGAGGTGTTCAAAACCCATGATTTGATCTTCTCAAACAGGCCAAGTTCATATGTAGCAAATGGGATTTATGATTGTAAAGACATAGCCTTTGCACCCTATGGTGAGTATTGGAGGAGTGTGAGGGGCATTTGTGTCAATCACCTCTTGAGCTGTAAAAAAGTTGGATCTTTTAGGGGTGTGAGGGAGGAGGAGGTGATGGAGTTGATGGAGAGGGTTAGATTGGGGGTTGGGGTGGTGGATTTGAGTGAGGTTTTGGCTGATTTTGCTAGTGGTTTGATTTGTAGGGTGGCTTTGGGGGGGAAGGGTGGGGGTGGGGGGAGGAGGTTCAAGAAGGTTCTAGAAGAATTGGGGGTTTTGTTGGGGGGGTTTGATGTGGGGGAGTTTGTGAGGGGGCTTTGGTGGGTGAAGTATGTGAGTGGGAGGAGTGGGAGAGTTAGGAGGGTTGCTAGGGAGCTTGATGAGTTTTTGGAGGTTGTTGTGAGGGAGCATTTGGATAAGGATGAGAGAGGGGATTTTGTGGATGTTTTGCTTGAGGTGAGGAGGAATGAGAAAAGTGGATTTGTTCTTGATGAGATCTCCATTAAAGCTATCATTTTGGTGAGTCATTCTTTTTTGCTCTTGTTTTGTTTTTCTTCATGTCAATATTTGGTAATGGAGAATAGGGATTGGATATTTGGATTGCAATTATTTTATGTTTGTTGTTGTTTGAGAAAATGGATATTTTTTTTTTATTACTTGATAAAAGGGATAGTGAATAGTAGGAATAGCTTTGATCTATAAATGAGGTTCATTGTTTTGTGATGTGTGCCTCTGTGGACTTTAAGGAGGCGTTTATTTTGACGAATAAGATAGACTGATAAATACAAGATTGTATATTTGAAGAATAAGATATTCAAATAAGTTCAATTAATCATGGATCTATTTGATTTTATTCTATCTTTATCCATTGGACTTTGGCCCATTTCTTTTGGGCTTGGCTATTATGAAAGTAACTTTGTATTTAAAGTGGTAGTAGAGCCCACTAGATTTTGGGCTTTTTTTCCAAGAAAAAATTATTTTATTTTTGGAAACGAGACTATCCTAAAGGAAATACGAGCCAAGTCAAAAGGTATGAGGTAATTGTCCATTAGGATAATTAAAATCCAATTAGAGCATATAACTTTTTTTTAGTATTTAATTAAAAAATTGAATTTAATAATTGGTTATTAAGGTTGAATAATTATTTCATAATTAGAACGTATAATTTTTAAGCTTCAATTTTTAGTGATAAATGTAAATTAATATAATACTCCCTCCGTCCCATTAATATTTGCACCTTACTTTTGGGCACGGAAATTAAGGAAACGGTGTTTTTGTGTGTAAAATGGTGGACTCCACTAAGTTGACTAGTATTTTGAAGGCAAAATTCTTACCTTTTTTGGTACGTGACATTACTAATGGGACAAACTGAAAAAGAAATGGTGTCAATACTAATGGGACGGAGGAAGGGAATAACATATTTAATAATGGACCCATATTATAATAACATATCTAATAATGGACCCATATTATTAGAGCTTCCATTTCCATCTTCCAAAAGACACATATTTGCGTTAGGCTGGCCTAACGTTAGGCCAATTATTTGCCGTTCCTATTCGAAGCCATGAGTCGAGCGAGAGCGAGCCGTAAAAGCATAATTGTTGCCGGTCTCATTATCTATATATTAATTATCATAGCCGAAGGCGGAGCCGTTTGTTGTTTGCCGCCCCCTATTATTATTGTCATTCTCATTATTTATACATTAATTGGGTTGGGCCTAACGTTAGGCCGGCCTAACGTAAATGTGCCTCCTTCCAAAATGATCTTTATTGCAGGACATGTTTGCAGCTGGAACTGATACGATGTTCACGCTTATGGAGTGGACGTTGTCGGAGCTCATCCGGCACAAGACGATCATGTCGAAATTGAAGAATGAACTTCGAAGCATCGCAGGTTCCAACTCGAGCATAAACGAGGAAGATTTAGATGAATGCCACTATCTGAAAGCCGTGATCAAGGAAACCTTGAGGCTGCACCCTCCTCTCCCGCTGCTCGTGCCGCGGGAATCAACGCACGACGTCGAGCTCTTGGGCTACGACGTCGCTGCAAGAACTCGTGTTGTCATCAACGCGTGGGCTATTGGGAGAGATCCGTCGCTGTGGCAAGATGCGGAGGAGTTTATGCCGGAGAGATTCTTGAATGGTGGTTGTGTCGATTGCAAAGGGCAGTTTCAGTTCATCCCGTTTGGCGCTGGCCGGAGGGGCTGCCCGGGGGCTGCGTTCGCCCTCGTGGCCGTCGAGCTCGTGCTCGCGAATCTCGTGCTCGGGTTCGATTTTGCGATGCCGGGGGGAGGGAGAGGGGAGGATTTGAACATGGATGAAGGTGATGGACTTACTATACATAGGAAGTTCCCACTTTGTGTTGTTCCTATTTGTGAGTCTTGAGAATTAAAGTGCCTTTGTGTGTACAAGAGTGCGCGTGTGTTGGCTTAGTTGTAGAGTGGGTAATGTACGAATGAGGTTAAAAAGTTTCGGATTCGAGTCAACTGTGACGCGACATTTAAATGTATTTTCTAATTGACAAAAAAACGATGATAAATGATGTACCCCTGAGTCCCACGTGAGCTGAATGTTCCATTCTTTTGGGCACGGGATTTTTGGAGAGTTGAAAAATAATGTGAATTGGTGATAGAAATATATGTTACACCCAACGTCCACAAAGAGTGTTCCACCTTATAGACGGCACGTGTTTTATAAAAAATGAAGGGTATTGTGAGTTACTGTGGAAATTGTTGTAAGTGTAGAAATTTTCACAATAGAAATTACTATGGAAATAAGCGTGAGTATTACAAATTTCTAGAGTATAAACTATACCTTAGAAATCTATAATAAGTGCATAAATTTCGATGGTAGAAGTCACATTCAAAATAGCCATAAGTATACAAATTCCCACGGTGGGCCTCACCGTGAAATTGTTGTACTAGTATATAAATTTTCACAGTAGGAGTTACTATGGAAATAACTGTGAGCATTACAAATTTCTAGAGTATAAATTACCCTAGAAATCATCTTAAAGTGCGGAAATTTCGACCGTAGAAGTCAAATTGAAAATAACCATAAGTAAACAAATTTCCACGATAGGCCTTACCGCGGAAATTATTGTAAGCGTAGAAATTTTCATACTAGAAGAAGTTACTGTAAAAATAACCGTAAGTACTACAGATTTCTAGAATATAAATTACCTTAAAAATCACTATAGATGTAGAAATTTCACGATTCTCACGTTCTCACGATAATTTAAATTTAACAATAACCAACTCCACAAGAGACACAATATTATATTACTCTAGGGTATGAACATCTTCATCTCCTCATCTTGTTCAAACCAATCCATATCAACCTTGTTGAGATGCAACCACACCTCAATCCCACCACCTTCTCTATCACCCATGAGCACGGCGGTGCTGGCGCTCGGCCGCGTGGGCCCGATCCCGGCCCACGCCGGCTTCCCCCACCCGAAATCCGCCTCGTCGAATCCAAACCGGCTCCAATCCGTGAACGTCAACATGTTCGTATCGGCAACGGATATCTCTTTCGTGACATTCGCGAAGCAATTCTTCACGATTCCCCGGCCGCCGGGGGAGACGATTCCGGCGTACTCCGTTATGCTCGCCCGGAGCGTCTCGCCGGAGAGATCGACGAGCTCTCGGATCCCGACGGCCTCGGCCTCGGCGGCGGCCACGCGCCACGGGTGCGAGGGGAGCGAGAAGTTCCCGCACGCTTGCTTGTGCTGCGGCGGGGTTGTTCGCTCCCTCATGTTGATCGCTTGGAACATGACGAGGTTCCGGCCCCGCCCGTGCCTCGCCCGGTCCACGCGGATCATGGCTCTGGCTACGGCGGCGCACACGACGCGCACCCCGGAGGCCGTGGTGGTGGTTGGGCCAGGGGTGGACTGGAAAAATAGACATTTTGATTAAATTTTATGGTTGAATATTTAAATATTTCAATTTTAATAAAAGTTGTGCCATGCGAGACTTCGGTAGATAGCAGTAATAGTCTATTACTGCTATCTACCGAAGGTTGAAGTTCTTGCAAACTCATACTCGAATGAACCGATATATTGTTCACTGAAATTTTTAGGATAATAGTATCCGGATGAGATTCACTGTACCACTATTTTGCGTGTTCCACCAGTAATTTTATTATTTACTACTCCCTCCGTCCACCAAGAGTATACAACTTTTGCCATTTCGGGCGTCCATGAAGAGTATACCACTTTCCTTATTTGGCCTATACCCCACACATATTTCTTATAATTTAACCCCACCCCAACTCAATATTTACAAAAATACCTACTATTCCCTTCACTTTTACCTTAAAAGTCAACAAAGTGGGACCCTTTCTCCACTCACTTCACCTTTTTTCCACTTTAACATTAAACAACACATTTTTCCTTAAAACCCGTGCCGTCCACCAAAATGGTATACTCTTGGTGGACGGAGGGAGTAATATTTATTATGATATAGAAGTTTATATTATAAAATGAACCATAATTGACATTTATTACAAAATGGAATTTAAAATATTATATAACATAATTTTTGAATAATAAAAAAATATAATTATTTTTAAACTTAAAAAATATCTATTAAAAATATAAATCCTAATATAGATGGTTGAAGCCTAATTCATAATTATTAAATTATTCTCAAACATAACAAATTAAAATTGAAGAAACAATGTTGAAAAACTAGATGAAATAAAAATTAAGATAATTTCAAACTGGATTTTTCTAAATTGAGCTTAACATAATATATAAGGATACGAAGAAAATACCCTTATCTCCGATCTCAATCTCTCTATAGCCATTTTGTCGAACACAAGCCTTTTCACAAACACATCTTGTGCATCGAGGTGGAACTCGTAAGTCCCGAGATCGATATCCCAGTAGGGTAGCAGCGATGGAAGAATTTGGAAATTCGGCACATTTTCTGGAATATTCGCATCGGCGGCGGCGGAGGCGGCGGCGCTCGACCAGGCGGCGACGAACAGCCCCAGCGACGAGACGTCGAGGACACGGTGGGAGACGCTGACGGCGACGGCGGCCCCGCCGGAGCGGAAGCGCGTGGCCTGGATCGAGAGGAGAGGGCAATCGGCGGCCTCGCCGCATCGGAAGTAGCTATCGGGGAGGAGGGCGTCGAGGTGATCGGCCTCGATCTTCGAGACGAGGTCGATCAGCTCGACGCCGTGAGCTTCGGCCTCGACGAACTCGGCCCCGGCGTCGTTGCAGTCGACGGCCCGATCGTTCTCGATGAATCTTCCGGCGAGGGGGTAGAAATCGACTAGGGTTTTGGCGAGGGATTTTTCTAAACGACCGTCGTTCTCGAACTTGGGATGGTAGAATAGAATGACGGCTATGTTCATGGGGTGGATAAATTGCTCTAGAAAGGACATGTGGTGTTTATTGAGGTTTTGGGGAGTTGGGGTTTGTGGTTTTATCAATCTTGTGCTAATTTTGTTGATCTTCATGTTTGGAGTAGTGGCCATGGGGTGTTTGGTATGTTAAGTCTTCTAAGTTTTCAATCCCTTTTATATAGAGTTTGGATGCTTAATTTATTATATTTGTAGATGATATACAGACACATTGAAATTTAATTATTTTGGGTTTAAGATTTATATAAGAAAAATATGTATATACCATAATTTTAAGAAATTCTAAACCTTAAGGATTTGCCGTATTTGCTCCAACGATCGATTTGTATAATATAGAAGATGTCATACATAAATGCAATAGGAATTTTCTTTAAAAATTCCATTTTCAGTGTTCTGCTCAAAATGTCCGGACGTCACAAAATTCGACGACGGATAACGAGTCATCGAATTCTTGGGTGGAAAACAAAAAATCTACTTCATGAATCAATCCATAATGTACCTAGGAACCGGGCGAGGTGACTTATTACATGCTGTCGAATTTTTTTACATAAGACGATTAGGGGGAAATGGTGATTTGTTTTTACATAAATATTTTTTCCGAAAAAACTCAAAATTGGGAACACACAATATAATTAACCACTAACCACTAGTTCTCCCTATAGCTATTATAAAATTGAATATATACATTTTATATTCTAACCACTAACCGTTGAATTTCAGATGAATATTCTTATTAAACATCAAGTAGACTGGTCACTTGCATTTAAACTTTTGAAAATCACATTCCACCTAATCGATTTAAATGTACATAGCATCTTTTGGATTAATCTAATGAGTAATGATTGCATCTCATATTCGAACAATTATTAAATATTTAAAAATCACATGACACATATCTAATCAAGGCATCTAGAGCATCTTCTCTAATCTGATGAGTATATAATTAACTTTGTTATGAGTGAAGTTAATTAAGTTAAATAATCAAAGTCAAATTAGATTGAGATTAGTTTAAACGCAACTATCTAATTTCTCCATTGGGACGCATGGGGTGGAACTAGGGGGAGCTGGGTATGCTCAAGCTCCCCCATAAAAAAAATATAACTTTTTTTATCTTAAAATTTACTATTTTCTTTTAATTTATTTATATATTAGCATCCTTATATATACTAGAAAAACGATATTTGTTCTCTCAGGGCTACATTTTTTACTCCGCGAATTTTGGCTAGCGATTCTTAAACTTGGATTGTTAAATAATCATCGAAATTGATAATTAAATTAGATCACGAACTTATCATTTAAACCATATACATCATTAAATTAAATGATTTAATCGGTCAAAACTTATCGAACAAATTTTCAACCACTCTCTACATGTATTACATATAGCTAGCTAGTATTAGATTTGTCGTTTTTAGTGTTTGTTATGGTTTTGTTTAAAATACTTGCGAATTGAAAATAATCCACTAAATAAAACAGTATTAAAGCATCTATCTACCTGCAGGTTTTTGTTTTAGTTTAGTAATCCTAAAAGTGGAACACCGAAACATATAATGAATCGAAGAAAAGAGATGAAAGAAAATCAATAAAAATTAAAAAAGGTGGTGAGATATTAAAAATCTGGTTAATGGGACATTTCTGAAAGTGTCCTTTTTAAGGCGTCACAATAAGCATGAGGGGCCACTTGAGGGCATTCTAGTAATTCTGAGCTAATAGGACATTTAGTAACGTTCAACACAATAAAGTGGCCCTAATAGCTGCCCCATAGTTGGAAAATGCTTTTGAAAAAAATAAAAAAACAATAAATATATAAGCAAAGTAGCATGGATTCAATTTCTAACACAAATATACTAAAGTGTTAATTCATTAATATAGTCAATGTAAACAAGCAAAATCCTTAATTCCGACTTCCAAAGAATCAAACATAAAGGACAATGAGCCGACTGACTTTCAATGAGAAAATCAGAGAAAAACATGGAATTTTTAGTGGGTTCAAATCCTATGAGTTGCGAAAATTCTTTTTTCCGTGTTTTTTGATTCATAAACTATAATTTCCGACATATTCACGAACTTTCACAATGTATTTCGATTTTCAGGTTCTCTGTTCTCTCATTAAAATGGTTTCTATGTTGAAAATATTGAGTCATATTGTTGGTTTTAAGACTGAAAATTAAGTTGGATAACAACTTAGTTTCTGTAGAAATTATATACGTTCTAAATTTTGAAGATTATTGTCATAGTTTATAAGCTGTTTGGAAACTTATTTTGTCAAATACTTTACCACAACTTATGAGCTACTTAAAACAACTCATAATTTAAGGTGTTTATAAACTTAGCCAAAATACTCAATAAATTACACATAAAAGGCACAAATATTCAAACACATATAGCTTTTTATTTAATTTAGGTTGCAAACATTTTCATCTCCTCATCTTGTTCCAAGTAACTCATATCATCCTTGTTGAGATGCAACCATACTTCGATGCCCCCGCCGCCGCCTCCGTCGCTCATGAGCACGGCGGTGCTGACGCACGGCCGCGTGGGCCCGATGCCGGCCCACACCGGCCTCCCCCACCCGAAATCCGCCTCGTGGAATCCAAACTTGCTCCAATCCGTGAAAGCTAACACGTTCGTGTCGGGCGTGAATATCTCTTTCGTAACGCTCCCCAGCGCTTTCATGACGGTCCCCCGCCCGTCGTTGTCGGGGGCGAGGATTCCGGCGTACTCGGTTATGCTCTTCCGGAGGGAATCGCCGATGAGATCGACGAGCTCTTTGATTCCGGCGGCCTCGGCCGCGGCCGCGGCCACGCGCCGCGGCTGCGAGGGGAATGCGAAGTTCCCGCACGCTTGCCTCGTTGGAGGGACTGTTCTCTCTCTCATGTTGATCATTTGAAACACGAGGAGATCTCTGATCCCCTCGTGTTTCCGTCGATCGAGGAGGATTAGGGCTCCCGCTACGGCGGCGCACGCGATCCGCACCCCGGAGACAGCGGCGGCGCCGGCGCCGGCGTTTTTTGCGCTTAATTCCGATCTCAATCTATCTAAGGCATTTTTGTCGAACACTAGCCTTTTCACAAACACATCGCGTGCATCCATGGTGAAGTCGTTCGAGCCCGAGCCCGAGCCCGAGGCGAGATCGAGATCCAAGTAGGGAAGCAGGGAGGGAAGGATTTGGAAATCCGGTGTGAGCTCGGATGCTATGGATCGACGATTACTTGCTGCGGCGCTCGACCAGGCGGCGACGAACATGCCGAGCGACGAGACGTCGAAGACGCGGTGGGAGACGCTGACGGCGACGGCGGCGCCGCCGGATCGGAAGCGCGTGGCCTGGATCGAGAGGAGGGGAGTGCCGGCGGCCTCGTCGCATCGGAAGTAGGTGTCGGGGAGGAGGGCGCTGAGGTGATCGGCCTCGATTTTCGAGACGAGGTCGATCAGATCGACGCCGTGAGCTTCGGCCTCGACGAACTCGGCCCCGGCGTCGCTGCAGTCGACGATGTGATCGTGCTTGATGTATCTCCCGGCGAGGGGGTAGAAATCGACTAGGGTTTCGGCTAGCGAATTTTCCAGACGACCGTCGTTCCCGAGCTTGGGGTGATAGAATAGAATGACGGCGATGTTCATGGGCTGGATGAATTGATCTACGAAGGAAATGTTGTGAATTTTGAGGTTTTGAGGAGTTGGGGTTTGTGGTTTTATCAATTTCTTGCTAATTTTGTTGATCTTCATTTTTTGAGGAGTTGTAGAATGTAGCATCTTTCTTGTAACTTATAGTAATTTTATTTTTCAAAATAAAGCTGGTTAATTAGTTAGAATATTAACACCATTAAAAAATTCGGATAGGCGGATAGCATCCTAATTATTCTTTGTATCTCACAAAAAAGCCATTATTAATTTAATTGTTGTAATAATATTTGTAAAAGGCTTTTATTATTATATAATGAAATATAATTAACATTTATCATAAAAAATAGATTTTAAAAGATATATCCCATAATTTAGAATAATGAATTAAATAATCAATATCATTTTTTAAATTAAAAAAATAAAAAAATAAAATTTAATTGCTTCTGCATTTTATGTTATTTTATCTCTTCTTCTAGCGTTAATATATTGAGTAAGAAATATAGCTTTTGTATAATAAAGAAATAACCATCACTTGAGATATAAGAACATGAACTGATGACCTGAAACAAATAACTAGTAATTCCTTAATTGTGGTTATAATTTGGACATAATTAAGTGGTCAAATGAGATTGAGATCGAGATTGGTTTAAATTAATGCAACTGTCAGGTTATCAATGTGCTGCTAGCTAGTATTTCAATATCTAATTTTAGATCTACGAATCAATCGAGAAATCTCGATATATGTAGATATATAGGCTCGAAATCATATAGCCATAATTGACTAATGAATTTAAGCTTTGAGATTCCATGTCATATTTTTATCCGTAAGTAATTAATACACTCTTCACGTGTATTGCATAATTATGCTGCATCCAATCATGTTAAAATGGTGAATGGTCACATTTAGCTCAAATCAACAATATCATGTTTAATAGGACATAAATAACTGTCCTATTATGCGTCGTAACATGTCGCTTTGTCAAGCGGCCTTTTTGCCCAAATCACAATTAGATAAATTGATGGGACGAAAAAACGTCCTAATTAATTCTGAGCTAATACGACATTTAGAAATAAATGTCGCATATCAAGACATTTTTGAAAAAATAGGACTAGTTTAACTTTTTACTTTACCTCGACCAATAAAGTTAATTATGAGACAATATTCCACTACATGAAGTTAGGACTAGTTTAACTTTTTACTTAAAAAATATTGAAGTTAATGAAATTATAAATGAACTCCAAAAATAAATTATAAACAATAAAAATAAAATTAAATGTTTGAAAAATAAGCATATACCCTAATTAGTTTAAATAAATCATTATTAGTAATTATAATTTAAACTAAAGCATATAATGAATACACGAAAAAATGAAAGAAAAATCAATAAAATTGAATGTGGGACACAAAATTAATGTGACACTAAATATGTTACACTAAATCTATAATAATGAAATATAACATGTACTTATATATATAAGAAGCAAGATCAAATACACCTAACAAAAAACACAAATTAATCAATCACTTGCTCAAAGCAACCCATGTCGTTTTCATTCAAATGCACCCACGCCTCAATCCCATCGCCCTCTCCATCGCTCATGAGCACGGTGAAGCTCGTAAACGGCGGCCGTTGCGGCCCCATGCTCGTCCGGACCGGCCTCCCCGACCCGAAATCGGCCTCGTGGAATCCAAACCTACTCCAATCCGTGAAAACCACGACATTCGTGTCGGGATCGATCACTTCGCTCACGAATTTCCCAATATTATTCATCACCAAATCGCGCCCGTCGCGATTTGGTGACAAAATTTCCCCAATTTCTTGAATACTGCAACGAATCGAATCGCCTATTAGGTCAATCAGCGCAGGGATCCCAATCCCCTCCCCCTCGGCCGGGCCCACGCGCCTCGTGAGCGCCGTGAAAATGAAATTCCCACAAATGCTAGCCGGCTGAGGCGGGTTTGTCCGACCGCGCATGTTGACCGGTTGAGCCACGACGAAGTCTCTGCTTTTCCCCTGTTTTATCCGGTCGAGCCGGATTAGGGCTCTGGCGATGACGGCACACGCCACACGCACCCCGGAGGCCGATTTCCCCTCTGCGAGGCCGGTTAGAGCCATCTTGTCGAATGAGAATCTTCTAACGACGATTTCGTCGCTACATTTGGTACCAAATTCGTCGCTGCTGCCTAAATCGAGTTTTCTGTAGGGCAGCAGCGACGAAATGCTGAAAGTTGGGGACATATTTTTTCTGGCCCTTTGAGGTAAGTTGGTGGCGTTTGACCACGCGGCGACGAAAGTCCCTAGCGACGAAACGTCGAAAACGCGGTGGGAGACGCTAATAGCGACGGCGAGCCCGCCACACGAGAAATTCGTGATTTGGATCGACAGGATCGGATCGGTGGCGCCCTCATCCGCCCGGAAATAGGGTTCCGGGAGGAGGGCGTTGAGCTGGCCGGTCTCGATTTTCGCGACGAGGCCGGCTAGCTCGACGGCCGGAGCCTCGGTTTCGGTGAATTCGACGCCCTCGTCGTTGCAATCGACGATGTGGGCGTTCTTGATGTATCTTCCCGCGAGAGGGTAGAAATCGACTAGGGTTTCGGCCAGGGATTCTTCCAGACGACCGTCGTTCACGGGCTTTGATTGATAAAATAGAATAACGGCGAAATTTAACGGCCCCGTGAGTTGATCTATGAAGGAAATTTCGTAGTTCTTGAGGTTTTGAGGGGTTGGGGTTTGTGGTTTTATCAATTTCTTGCTAATTTTGTTGATCTTCATTTTTAGAGGAGTTGGTGAAAAGTATAATTTACATAGAATAAAAGAAGTCCACATATATATCTTGATTCCAAATTCTTGGTTGTTGTTTCTAGTGCATCTTTTCTTATGTTTGTTTAAATTAATTGAGGAGATAATCGACTACTTAAACCACTATTGAAACAAAAGGTAATTAATGCCCAAATTTGTCGGATTTGCTATGGAAACGTAAGAATTTATTATTTTTGTCACAATTAACCTTAGACTGAATCGATCAGTAACAGTATTTTTAGTCTTTCATATATAATTAAAAAATCCTAATGTAGGTGACATGCCAACGGCCTCCATGGCATCTTCTGGATTCTAACGACTAAATGATTTTACATGTATATATTAACATATTTATATCGTTGCAGGCTGCTTTCCATAACATTAATATATTAAACAAAGACTTAAGTTAAGGTCAATAATTTAAAAATTAGCCACTAGCTAACTTTTAGCTTTTCAATAATTGAAGATGTCTTCTAAGATAATCTTTTTTTTAATAGCCACTAGCTAATGAACTTATTGCCTCAAATTCAATTTTTTTTTTTAAATTGACCCCTTTTTTAGAGGAAAAAATAAATATATTCATTGCAGGATCCTAGTGTACAATATTCAACAGTCAAGATAAAAAATCATGTACCACTGCCAAATCATTACATCAGTAGACCAAATAAGACTTGTATAGCAAGGAAAAAAATAAATTCAAAACCACATGTTTCTTCGCGTGCATAATCTCCGCGACCCTTGTAAAACTCCAATAAGACTTGTATAGCAAGAAGGGATCATTTATAGCAAGAAGGGAAATTGATCCTAATAGAAAGTGTTTAATTACTTCATCTAGTACACCAATATATATAACACCATCTTTACATTTCTTAAAATTCGTTTTGAGATTACAACTCACACTCATCCATCTGATACGATTCCGACCCCTGACCTATTGATTGGAGGGAAAAGCATCTTATCACAACTGAGGTGCATTTCGTCACGAGCAATATATCATTGAATTAAACATACATCTCCTAGAATCCAAACCTACTCCAATCGCTAAAAACTATCACATTCATCTCCTCATCAAACACTTCCTTCACATAATCCCCCACAAGATTTTCAATCAATTCGCGCCCATCTCGATTAGGGTTCATCACCTCCTTATAACCAGCTATGCTCGACCTAATTGAATCCCCCATCAATTCAACCAGCTCTCCAACTCCGGCAACCTCAGCATCCGAGGCCGCCACGCGCCTCGTGAGCGATGTGAGGAAGAAGTGAGATGACGAAATCGCGGTGGCGGCCGTGCTTGGCTCGGTCGAGAGTGATCATGGCTTTGGCTATGACGGCGCACACGACACGCACTCGAGAGATCGTCGTCTCCCTTGTTTTGTTTTTCAATATTGTGATATTATCCTTCTTGAACCAAAACCTTTTTAGGACAATCTCGTTGTTAGGGTTACACACCACAATAAATTAAGATAGTAAAGAAAGAACACAATATAATTGTTTACCTATTACCCCTTATCGTTTAGAAAAACACACATCACGGTAAAAAAAAAAAAATAGTAAGTAAAAGAATACAATAATTATTTACCCAATTCGTGATACTAAGTCAAGGTTTTTCACAATGATATTTCAGATACAAAATACGTACGGAGAAAAACAACTATTTAAATAAATGAGATCTTCGATTATACATGATTAAGGTTTTTGATTGGAAAGAGGAAATAGTGTTAGTTGGTTGAAAGGTTAAGGGTATATTACTTTCTTTCTCCTATTTCATTTTGGCTCATTTGTGATGAACATGACAAAAAAAAATTGTATTTTTGTATCTTTTAACTTTTCTTCAAGAAATAATAATAATAATAATAATTATTATTATAATAATAATATATTAATATTTTTTTGGAGTGAATAGAAATAAAATAAAAAATTTAAAAAATGGAGAATTTTAGATAAATAAAAAATGAATAAAATACTTTTTTTCAATTTTGTAACCTAAAACGTTGTATAATTGCATGACATATTCTAGTTATAAAACACCTAATAATTAAGGAAGAGGGTCTTGTTAATAGTTCCTACTCATTGCAATAATTAATTGAATAGAAGATGATCGAAATCTCGATTTTAAGAAATAATACAAACATCCACTCGGTAAAAAATGTGGCAATAAAAACTATTTATTATGCACTCAATTTTATTTTATTTTTGAAAAGAGTTAATATTAAAAAATTACACCTTTGTCGATGTAAGTACTTCATAACCTAATATTCTAAAATATTGAAATATGGCCCAGAAATTGTTCTGTTATTACTAATATGGTTATCTGAGAACGGTCGGAGGAGGAAAGTGACATGGAGTGACAACCGCTGATGTGGTTGTTATAGTATTTTACCATATATATAAATCAAAACTACGTCGTTTTGTCTTACATATCCGTAAGTCCACCTCCATGTTACGTTTCATTCGACATGGTTAGATAACCAGACTATATTTATAATAATTGAACAATTTTCATGTCTTATGGATAGTATTTTATTATGTCAGATCATAAAGTACTGATGATTATGTCTTCAGAAGTTCCCTTGCTAGTTCTGTAATATTTTTATCCGAGCTCCCTCCTTCACCGACGGCTTCTACGGCCAAATCCCTCCATTTCATCGCGTTTCCTCTTATCTCCACGCCTCTCCCTTGTTGCATAACCTCGTTTACACGAGCCGCAACTTCACCCCTCACGACAATGCCATCCCCATCGGGCTCAACACGAACCCCTGTTTGCCACACATCGACTATGAGCTTGGCAATCGTGGTTTGATCCGTCCAACGGGGCATTGCCACCATGGGCACCCCCAGGCACAGTGCTTCCAGAGTCGAGTTCCACCCACAGTGCGTCATGAAACACCCCACGGCCCGATGGGCCAACACTTCCAATTGGGTGCACCAATTCACTATTAGGGCTCGATCCACGAGGCCCGAGGCGAGCTCCTTAGGGAGTTTTTCGTGCTCCGTTTCCCTAACAACCCATAGGAAGTTGCATCCGCTCTCGAGAAGCCCACGAGCGACTTCCTCCATCTGTCTCTCAGACAAATCGGCTATGCTCCCGAACGATACGTAGACAACGGATCGATCCCCCTTCTCGTCGAGCCACTCCTTGCACGATTCGATCTTCGGCTTGAAGAGGCTAAGGCCATAATCGTAATTTCCATCCAATCTCTTGTCCGTGTACATGGATGGAATAGTTGGCCCTATTGTCCTTATTAGGGATGGCAGTCGGGCGTGGCGGGCGTGGATAGTAGGTATCCATACCCATACCCACGAAAATTTTCCATACCCGCCACCCACCCGCCACCCGCCACGGGTTTCGATTTTTGCTCAAACCCGCCACCCGCGGATACCCGCGAAACTCGCGGGTATCCGCGAACCCGCCACCCACGGATATCC
>JAYJMF010000001.1:2721520-2736766 GCA_036873715.1 Salvia sclarea | reverse complement strand
ATTAATTCGTAGGAGGCCCAACTTTATTATATGTAATTGATCCCTGGGGTGGCCCAAAAAGCTCATAGTCCATAAAGAAATTAACCTAAAGCCCAAGCCCAGACCTAATTAGTATTTTAAATACTAATTCTCTATACAGAATCTCTACGGCTACACATTAGCGTATTTTTCAAGAAAGAAAAAGAAAAACCTAGAGAGTGTAGAGAGAGGGGACGGCAGCGGCTCAGTGGTGTTCTGAGCTGGGATTTCTTGTGGATTGCTTTCCATCAAACAGCGAGATCTAGCGGGGACACATCTCAGAAGATCGATTCAGGAGTCAATTTCCGCAGGATTCCAGCAACTGACAGTCGTGGGAGAACGGCCATATCTCCCTCACCAGAGATCGGATCGAGGTGATTCAAGTGGCTATGGAAAGCCAACTCAAAGATCTGCAATTCCTATTTCTAGACAGAAGGCCATATCAGATCGTTTAGGCACCCAAACGGAGATCTTAAGTCGACTGATCTGTTTAGGAAAATCTCAGCGATATTTCTATCGGTACATTCCTAAACATCTATGTGCCGCATTAAATTCATAGATGTATGTTTAGGATTAAATCAATGTTATACATTATGATAACCCGAGTAGATCCGAGGGCAAGTCGAATACGGGTTTACTACCTGAGATTATTCCTTCACCAAGAGCCTAGATCTGAGAATCCCAGATCCGGTACTCCTAAATCTAAAGACGTCGAGAGCCGAGTCTCATATCCACCCTTCCTGGAGCCAAGTCTCCCAGAGCCGGGTCTCCCGAGTCTCCCGGAGCCAGGTCTCCCGAGTGCCAACTCGTCCATACCCGAGCTTCTGAGCCAAAGAGTCAAGATCCATATCCGAGCCTCCCAAATTTGAGTCTCATACCCGAAGAACGTCAGGTCCGGACCCAATGGGTTTTTCGATTTGGGCTAATAGGCCGCCTATCGGGTCCATTGGTGTTAGGTTTACTCTTTTCATTGCTCTGTAAATAGTCGGATCTGCCTTCGACGGAGATTCGAAATGTCGATTTTACCCTTCATTGTAATCTATAAAATAGGAGAACTTTCATTTGTAATTGAGGGATTTTCAGGCTGAATATATACAAAACTCTCTTCTCTATTATCTCTCATTTTATTGCTTTTTCCGACGGGTCTCCGGCGAGCCATTCTGCCATCTCCGCCACCCAGATCCTACTCCGGTCTCCTCTTTTTTATTTTCCGATGATGAGATTCGAAAGGATCTCATCACTGTCTTGTCATGTAAAGATTGGAACCAAAAAATGAACTCCACAAGAAGATACCAAAACTATCATCCCTAACACTTCTTGATCGAAGGGAAAAAGAAAATAGGGCTCCCTCTAAGACATCTAAAAGACTTCTATTTATGTACAAATTACGATAGTCAATCTTGCTCTCTAAAAGAAGATAAAGCGAAATAATATTTCGTTCAGAATAAGAAATATAAATAAATAATCAAATTCATTTTATTTTCTAACATCAACTTCAGTAATATATTATTATGATTATGATGGGAGAAAAATATTTTTACTAGAAAGTTTATTCTTAAATAAGATTTTACATAGAAAACATTTCCAAAAAATAATATTTAATATAACATAATAATTATGTCTAAATCTGTTGAATTGATTAATACATAAATTTGAGTGAAATACGAGTTCGGAAATATTTGGATAGGTCAACCGAATTGAGGGGTGAGGCGAGGACATGGAAATTGAAAAAGAATTAAAATATTATGAAGATGGGAATCTTGGAATAAAATGAAATGAAATAAAATAAAGGGAAGTGATATTTAGGTGTTGGTATTGGTCAGAAAAGGCATCCCTTTCGGCGCTTTTCCCTTCATCCCCACCTGTCGTACAATTTCTCTCTCCCAACCCCCAAAATCCTCTCAAAATGACCAATTCGGCGACTCAGCGAAGAATCCCTAGCTTCGGCGGCGGCGGCGGACCCGACGACACCGTGTGGGAGTGCGTTATCCCCTACGCGCGTGACCGCGATGCGGTGTCGCTGGTGTGCAAGTGCTGGTACGAGATCGACGCCATCACTCGCAAGCACGTCACCATCGCGCTCTGCTACACCGCCACTCCAAAGCAGCTCTCGCGCCGCTTCCCGCAGCTGGAGTCGCTCAAGATCAAGGGCAAGCCACGCGCCGCCATGTTCAACCTCATCGGCGAGGACTGGGGCGGCTACGCTGCGCCCTGGGTGCAGGAGGTCGCCAGATCTTTCGTCAGGATGAAGGCTCTGCATTTCAGGCGCATGATAGTGTCGGATTCGGATCTCCAGCTTCTCGCCACGTCGGCCGCCGGCGCTGTGCTCGAGGTCTTGAAGCTCGATAGGTGCTCCGGTTTCA
The DNA here is from genome assembly GCA_036873715.1 of Salvia sclarea. Lineage (NCBI taxonomy): Eukaryota > Viridiplantae > Streptophyta > Magnoliopsida > Lamiales > Lamiaceae > Salvia > Salvia sclarea. The sequence goes on along the minus strand of JAYJMF010000001.1, from coordinate 2,734,385 downwards.
GTACCGACGGGCTCTTGCATATTGGCCGCTCCTGCAGGTATAAATTACTCATTAATTTTTCTTGTTTAAACTGAAATTCCTTAACGATTTGATATGGAAATATGAGTGATTTTATTTGTCTGTGTTTTTCGAAGCCGGAATTTGGATTTTCTTATGTGTCGTCGCTGTTTTCTGCGAGTTAGTTTTGTTAATTAATTGTTGGAGCTCAATAATTGGAGCTTATTGGATTATACTTACAGAGAAAAGTTTGACTTACTTTTTACTTCGTTTTTTGTTGACGTGAGAGTGAGTTTAGGTCATTTTTTTCAATGTTACTTTGTTAAATGTTTAATTCATATTCACATATCGTACTGTTTCAGTGTTTCTTAGCACATGCGTACTGGATTTTTCCTGTGTTTCTCAGATCTTGTCATGATTGAACTTGCAATACTTCATGTTGGATTTTTTCTATTTGTTAAACTTTGTGTATCCCAAACTTAATGGTGTGCTTTATTTAAAATAGGAATCTGAGAACTTTATATATAGAAGAGAGCATGATAACTGAGCTTGATGGGGAGTGGCTGCATCAGCTTGCTTCAAACAATACTGTTCTTGAAAACCTCAACTTTTTCATGACTGATCTCAAGAGAGTTAGATCTGAAGACATTGACTTTCTAGCAAGGAGATGCCCATCTTTGACCTCCGTGAAAATTAGCGATTGTGATATTTCGAAGCTAGTTGACTTTTTCAGAAATGCGGGTTCATTGGAAGAGTTTGCTGGTGGCTCTGTAACTGAGCCTCCGGCTCAGAATGGTGAAGTTGCTTCTACCGATCAATTGGAAAGGTATAGTTCAATTTCATTCCCCCCGAAATTGTGTCGCTTAGGACTTACTTATTTGGGAAGAGCAGAGCTGCCAATTGTGTATCCCATTGCTTCAAGGCTTAAAAAGTTGGATCTCCTTTATGCCTTGCTCGACACTGAAGGCCACTGTCAGATACTACAAATATGTCCGAATTTGGAAGTTCTTGAGGTAAACATTTTAAGCTTTTTATTTTATCCTTTTTCTCATTGTAAATGTATTTTCCCCGTGCGCACGTGGATTAGTCGGGTATTAAAACACCATAAAAATCCAGGTTCAAGATCTAGCAACACAAGTGAATTGTTTTTATTTACTTGAACTCTTTCTATAACTTGGTTCCTAGTGTTGAACACTAGTGATGATCACTTAAATTACATTTTTTGTTGAATCTGTACAAAATATTGTTTTGACATGTTTTAAAACCTTATTTACTATTTGGGAGCATTTTAGTGATTGACTTTATGTTATAATTCTCTTTGGTAAAAGAAAATTTTATTTTATATGCATCACCTAATCCTATGAAGTGGCTAGTTAAGATTGTGGCCAAATTGATTCCACATGCTTATAGACAAAATGATTTCTTTTGTTCATCCCTATCATGTAAAACCGGCTATTGTTAGATTCTCAATCCTGTGTATCCCTTGTTATCCCCCTCGTATAGATTCATTTTCTGAACCAAAGTAGTGTGCATTAGATTTATGCAAAGGAGTTTCCTTTTATTTTTTGTTTATTTACCTATTTCGTTAGGAAAAAGATTTAGTGCACCAAGTAATTTGTCCTTTGTTTTACGTTGCAAAGGTTAAAAATCTATTAATTACTATTATTGTGTGACTAAACAAATTTAATCGACACAACTTTTCCTATACTGGTAATAGATGTCGAGCTTTTGGATTATTTAATCTTTTTATAATTTGAATTTGTTTGTGTGCAATAGGCAAGAAATGTTCTTGGAGATAGGGGATTGGAGGTTCTTGGTCGATATTGTAAAAACATGAAGAGGCTCAGGATAGAGCGAGGAGCTGATGAGCAAGATATGGAAGATGTTGAAGGTGTGGTCTCACAGAGAGGACTAATCGCTTTGGCTCAAGGATGCCTTGAACTGGAATACTTAGCGGTATATGTGTCCGATATTACTAATGCAGCATTGGAATGCATGGGTACACACTCAAAAAACCTATGCGACTTCCGTTTGGTCTTACTCGACAGAGAGGAAAGCATAACAGACTTACCTCTTGACAATGGAGTTCGATCTCTATTAATAGGTTGTGATAAACTCATTAGGTTTGCCTTGTATCTCCGCAAAGGGGGGCTGACAGACGTAGGCCTCGGTTATATAGGTCATTATAGTCCTAAAGTGACGTGGATGCTCCTCGGTTATGTTGGGGAGTCCGATGAAGGTCTTCTTGAGTTCTCTAAGGGTTGCCCGAGCCTCCAAAAGCTCGAAATGAGAGGCTGTTGTTTCAGCGAACGTGCACTAGCCACGGCTGCTCTTCAGTTGTCTGCTCTTAGATACTTGTGGGTGCAAGGATACAGTGCGTCTGGTGATGGCCGAGATCTCTTAGCGATGGCGAGGCCAAACTGGAATATCGAGCTGATACCAGCTACGAGGCACATTGTTCACGATCCAGAGAGGCAACGATTAGTAATTGTTGAGGACCCTGCTCATATTCTTGCTTACTATTCTCTTGCCGGGCAAAGAACCGATTTTCCAAGTACTGTTATTCCTCTGGACCCTCGAGGTTTCCGCAATCCCTAGATCTGTCACACGCCACGGTGGTCGTGCTTGCTTGCTCGAAGCTCGATCAAGCACGATCTTCGTCAATAAATCGCTGTTTATTAGCTCTGTTGTATCTGATGTCTGTAAAATTTTGATTTTTCTTGATTTGTGATGATGCAGGCCATGCCTGGGATGCTCTTGGAGCTCTTGATAATGTTGATTGATCCATTCCACTATTTCGAATTTGTAATCTATACTTACTGTAACTGTAAATAGTTAGTTATTGATGATCTCTTACCACATCTGATTGTGTTATGGAAAAAAGAAATAAAGTAATAATGAGCGCATTGCGATGATGTTGCCGACAGTTTTTAGAGTAAATAGCATTTCTTTTAGGATGGGTATATTAGTATTTAGTTATTTATTTCTTTGAGTCAAAAGTATATTTATAGAGCCGAGTACAAAGGATACTGAAAGCCCTTACATGATGAATCAAAAAACAAGGTTGTCTCATTTGATAAAACATGGGAAATATGTAAACAGAAAATAGAGCATCAATCATAAATTGAATAAACAAAAAGATGAAGAGAGTATTAATGTGCAGTGTGGCTGAATGTGACAACTCATGGGTTATTATCACTTTTTAGCAATCAATATTTTCTTAAATTTGATTTGTTTTTGAATCAATCATGGAATCCCTTTTCTTGCATAAAAAAATCGATCAGCCAGCCACAAGCATGTGGAGTGAGGCTGAATAAAACAAGTGATGTAGAAATCTGGTGTATTCCATGTCACTCAAAACAACTTCGTCTTGTGTGAGAATTAAAAAAGGGAAAGCTATAATTAACAACAGTTTATTCGTTGAAAAAATTTGATCAATCAATGGGACTTGGTTGCCTCGAGTATCAAATAAATAATAAACTGCCAGCTCTATTTTATTTTTCACCGTTAGGTTGTCTCGCATCAGCCTTTTCCATTCTATTTTTCTTTTATGAATAAACAAGAAAATTGTGGACTCGAACTCACGCACACAAAAATGCACAAGTGGGAGAAAAGTAAGCCAAAAATACGAGGAAGAAGAGTTAGCGAAACATAGTATTATTATGATGAAAAACTAGCTGGATTGTATTTTTAATGGTTTGTTTAGTTTATTTTAAATAAAATGTCAAAATGGAAACGTTTCGAGCTTTATGAATTCATAAAATTATCAGTTTTAATAGTCTTGATATTGGACACACATCCTGCTCTACACATTAAATTTTCGTTGCAGGAAAATGAAGTTATGATAGATTTGAAAGAAAAAACGAATAGATCGTATTGAATCATCATTCATGATTCATTGAAGTATGAATATTTTCAAAAAGAAAAAAACCAATCATCGAAAAGTGATATTTGCCAAAGTTATTAATAAGGTGGTTAATCATAAGTTTGTCTTGTTGATTTGTCTCGCTGTCGTCCGAATTGAGAGTATTGCCGTTAGATTTGTTTTTAGCGTGGAGAATAGGTTAATAATATTTTCTTTTATATTCGTTCAAAATGAACTAGTATGGTTGGGCCGTTAAATATATCCATATATTATTGGGTTATACGGCATTTTCCATTTTGGGCGCGAGTTTTACAGAATATTGATCGTCTGTTTGGGTAATTATGCAAATTACGTAGAAGAATATGTTAATTAATTTATGGAATATTAAAATACTACAAGCTGAATAGATTTTTTGAGATATAAGAGTTTTTGGGTAGCTTAATTTTGTCATTTGAGGTACGACTCATTGGAGACAAGCTTACTTATTACAAGTAGGACAAAGATGTAAATATAACTTTTAACCTTTTCATGGGACCAAATACAATATCAACGGTATAAAAAAGTTGGGCAAATTGCCCCTTCTATTTAACAGTGAATTAACAGAGTTTATTTTCTTAAAATTTTCGACTTTTTCTTTCTTTTCAAGTCGAGTAAAGCAAGGGCTCTCTACACATAAATCATCCAAGACGGCAAGTCATCTCTTATTATCAATGGAGTTTCTAATAGAATATTCTCATTAGAAATTATGCAAACTTAGGATAAGGAACGTATAAACGAAAATCATTGAGATTACTAGACAATTTAACTATGAAAATCTAATCACGCATAAACATATTTCGAAATAATTAAGGCATGATAAGTAAAGACATATTAATCAAAGAAAATTAATTTAGGATCCCAAGCTTAAGTTTCGGAACCACGGTGAAGGTGGATTTTTATTTATGAAAATGTGTTTATTAAAATTGCCAAGTTGTGCTTAAAAATATTTTGAGTTATTTATTGAACTTTGTCGACTTATCCGATACATGCAGATAAAACCAAGTATATGTACGGCGAAATGCTCCTCGGTTAAAATAACGATCGTGTCTACCCTGAGGTGGTGTACACAGAATGATGAGAGACAACTTGATGGGGTCTATCTCTCCATGGAGGATGGGGTTGAGAAATCCCCTATTTGGAGACATAAGGTAAGTAAATTAACTCCCACATTTGATGAAACTGTTTAAATTTCGAAATATGTAAATGAGTGTTTTAAAGTTGCTTATTTAGTCTATGTATTGTTTAACGAAGAAAATTGCATTTTCTCTAAGAATATTACATACTACATAGGGATTTTTATATTGTTTATATAATTATTTGTGTCAATAAATTTTCTGTAATGTTTGATGTATTATTTTAATGAAAAAAAAATTATTTTTCCTTATTTAATGTTTTAATTAATTAAATATCCTAATAATTATTTGCATGTAAAATAAGTAATGTATTCTAGCTCACGGTTCAATACACTGGTTTTAGTGAACAATTGAATTCAGCTGAGCTGAGCCTAACTGAAACATGGCAACTCCAAAGCACGTCACGGTCGCGATCTGCTACAGCGCCACCCCACAGCAGCTCTCGCTCCGCTTCCCAGAGCTGGAGTCGCTCAAGATCAAGGGCAAGCCCCGCGCCGCCATGTTCAACCTCGTCGCCGAGGACTGGGGCGGCTACGCTGCGCCCTCGTCGTCAGGATGAAGGCGCTGCACTTCAGGCGCATGATAGTGTCGGATTCCGATCTCCAGCTGCTCGCCACGTCGGCCGCCGGCGGTGCGCTCGAGGTCTTGAAGCTCGATAGGTGCTCCGGTTTTAGTACCGACGCGCCTGCAGGTTTAAATATTTTGGATTTCCTTCAACAATTTTAGATGAATATGAATGATTTTGTTTGTGAGTGTTTTCTTCAATCGAAGCCGGAAATTTGTATTTTCTTATGGTTTGAAACTTTGATATTGTTGCCTATGAATTTGGTATTGTTGAATGAGAGTGATTTGGGTGATTTTCTGCTTATGGCTTTTGTTAAATCATAAATGGAATGACATTCACTATCACTAATGGTGTGCTTTTTAATAGGAATCTGAGAAAGAGTGGGGAGTGGCTGCATCAGCTTGCTTTAAACAATCCTGATCTCATGAGAGTTAGATCTCAAGACATTGACTTGCTAGCAAGGAGATGCCCATCTTTGACCACAGTGAAAATTAGTGAAGTTGATATTTCGGAGCTAGTTGATTTTTTCAGAAATGCAGCAGTTTGCTGGTGGCTCTATAGCCGAGCCTCCAGCTCAAGGTATAGTTCACATTTCCCCCAAATTTGTGCCGCTTGGGCCTTACTTATTTCGGAAGGTATATATCCTACTGCTCGACACTGTAGGCCACTGTCAGATGTGTCCAAATTTGGAAGTTCTTGATGTAAACTTTATAAGCGCTGTATTAACCTTTTTTTCTCATTATGGATGTCTTCTTTCCTGTGTGCAACTGAGTGGTTTTTATTTGCTTGAAGTCTTCTGCAACTTGTTTCTTAGTATCAAACTTATTGTTGTTGCATTTACAATATTTATCTAATCATTTACATACTTTTTACATGCTTATTTACAATATTTTGGAAGCATTTTAGTGATAGATATTAAGTCAAAACTCCTCATTTTGGAAAATAAATTTTCTTAGTCCACATGCATTTCCTGATCCTATGATTGGGATAGTTGAGAATAGTGAGCAAGCTGATGTTCACCTTAGAGCTTAGAGCATAGGGTCTGCTTTATAGATAAGGTGATCTCTTTACTTTGTTCATCCCTATCATGTAACACCAATGGAATTTATTTCATACACAATCTTGTGTTGTTTCTTTGTTTTGTTATCATGCAGAGTGGGTTTGGGATCTTATTTCTTATTTTGGGGTCATATGAATGATTGAGTTTGCCTAACCAGTGTTATCTGCCTTCCCCTCCTAATAATTAATTTTCAGAGTACTAACTTTGTGACCAAACAAAAATAATTGACATAAAGCCTAAACTAGTTATAGAGGTAAACTTTTTGGTTGTTTTATCATTTTCAATTCTGCAATTTGAATTTTGTACGATTTATGTGCCATAGGCAAGAGATGTTCTTGGAAATACAGGGTTGGAGGTTCTTGCTCGATACTGTAAAAGCATGAAAAGGATTAAGATAGAGCGAGCCTTCGATGAGCCAGATCTCACAGAGAGGACTAATCGCCTTGGCTCAAGGATGCCTTCAACTGGAACACTTTGCAATATATGTGTCTGATATCACAAATGCAGCATTGGTTACTCGACAGAGAGGAAAGCATAACAGACTTACCTCTTGACAATGGAGTTCGATCTCTATTAATAGGTTGTGATAAACTCATTAGGTTTGCCTTGTATCTCCGCAAAGGGGGGTTGACAGACGTAGGCCTCGGTTATATAGGTCAGTATAGTCCTAAAGTGACGTGGATGCTCCTCGGTTATGTCGGGGAGTCCGACAAAAGTCTTCTTGAGTTCTCTAAGGGTTGCCCGAGCCTCCAAAAGCTCGAGATGGGAGGTTGTTTTTTCAGCGAACGTGCACTTGCCAAGGTTGCTCTTCAGCTGAGATACTTGTGGGTGCAAGGATATGTTGCATCTTGTGATGGTCGAGATCTCTCAGCAATGGCGAGGCCAAACTGGAATATCAAGTTGATACCAACAGATTGTTCATGATGCAGAGAGACGAGGACAAGTAATTGTGGCGCACCTTCTTGCTTACCATTCCCTTGCAGGGTAGAGGATCGATTGTCCGAGTACTGTCGTTCCTCTGGACCCGAGAGCTTTCCACGATCCCTAGATCTGTCGAAAGCCGTGGCGATCATGCCTCTGTCGCTGTATCTCTTTAGGTTTTATGTAAAATTTTGATTTCTTCACATGCCTCGGTCCTCGGATGCTTATGGAGCTTGAGCATGTTGTGACTAAAACACAAACATGAGCATTGAGGATGGATGGTTTTACACATTCCATTTTTATAAAATAGAAACCCGACATTGTCACAAACACTTGATTTTATAAAGGAATAACGTGAGAAGGAGAATCATCACATGCAACTGAGTAATAGAAATTAGAAAGTAAGGGCGGAAATGACAGATCCGTGAAAGAGAAAGGTCATAGCCAGAATCGAAGGAGAAGGCCATAGCCGAAATTGGTAAAGAGCCAGGGAACACTCAAGAAAGAGAAGAAAGGAGTTGAGAGCAAGTTATTGGCTACTAACATCAATGATTAGTAAGGAAGACAAAGTCGAAGATAAACTTTAACACAAAATTGATTACATTCTTATTCTTGGTATATATAAGTATACTAAGATTAGATACATTCCGTGACTCTCGAAAATTCAGCCAGTTTGCTTAGCTTGATGGTTCCCAGCGGCCCTGGCATGTAGGCTTGATTAAGAGCTGACAATTCTTGTGCAATGAGACGCATGTTAGGCCGTGATTTCGGGTTGGTCTGAACGCACCCTAATGCGATGGTGACTGCATATACCACTTCCTGTGCCATATGGCCGGTCGGAGGTGAAATTCTTGGATCCATCACATCAGTCAAAAGCACACCCGAATCACTGGGCAGTGACGATATGAGGTCTCCGGGGTGCCTTCCCATCATAACCTCCAATGCCACCACTCCAAAGCTGTACACGTCACATTTCTCCGTCACGTTCATGCTAAGTGATAGCTCTGCATATTGATACAAGTTATGACATTGCTGCTGCATATCAAATTCATACCAAGTTACAAAAATTCATTACCTGGTGCCATGTATCCATAAGTGCCGACTGGTGCTGTCCAGTTTGATGAATCAGGAGCCAGTAACTTTGCTGTGCCAAAATCTGAGAGCTTTGGCTCAAAATCTAGATCCAGTAAGATGTTACTGGCTGATACATCGCGGTGTACAATTGGAATTGGGCAATCGCAATGCAGGTACGCCAGTGCATTTGCCACTCCTCCCACAAGTTTGACCCTTGCAGCCCAGTCTAGCTCAACTGCATCCTTATCATCACACAATACTTGTCTCAGGCTACCTCTCTCTAAATACTCGTACACCAAGTATACCGACTCCTGTGTGGAGCAGTATCCGTAGAGCTTGATTATGTTTCTGTGCCTCGCGTCAATAAGTGCTCGAATTTCATTCTGGAAACTACGGAGATTTGTAGTGGCCACATCATTTGAGACTGATATTCCAAACATTTTGACTGCTACAGTCAGTCCAGTTTGTAAATCAGCTCTATAAACACTTCCAACACCTCCTCTCCCAATGCAGTACTTGTCACTAAAATCTTCTGTTGCTCTGACAATTTCTCCAAAAGGGATTTTCCATTCTGGTTCCCAGATATGTGATTCGGGATCTTCAAGCTTGTGCTTCCTTGGAGAAATGAAAAATCCAACAGTTCCTGCTGCCAAAATAATGAGGCTAATAACGGGAAGAGTGACAACGATAAGAAGCTTTCCCCTGTTTCCAGATGTGGAGACTGAAGGGCTTTCACCACAAGGAGGCAATCCCTCTGCGGCTCCACACAGACCGGAGTTGTGAGCGAATGCTTTCTCTGGTGCTCTGCTGAATTTATCAGCCGAGGGGATCGGACCAGACAGATTATTGTTGGAGAAACTGAACTCGTTCAGACTACTCATCCCAGATAATGCTTCTGGAATTTTGCCTGAGAGATTGTTGTGTGACAAGTCGAGAATTTCCAAACTCTTAAGCCTCCCCAAGGATGATGGAATCACCCCTGTAAGTGAATTGTTGTTGAGGTCCAATAAGTACTGTAAACTCGTCAATTCTCCAAGCTGGAAAGGGATGTTGCCTGATAAAAAGTTGTTGCTCATGTTGAAGCTTAGCATGCCTTTGAAATTCCCAAATGATTGGGGAATACTGCCCATGAGTTTATTTCCTGATAAATCAAGAGACCGTAGGCTTGTCAATTTGCCAATGGCTCCCGGAATCCCTCCATTCAACTGATTGTTGCTCAAATTGAGATCAAACAGTTTTGGCAGCTTTCCGAGCTCTTCCGGAACTTCACCTGCCAACTCGTTTGAACTCAAGTCAAGGAGTTGCAGCTCCGTCAGATTCCCTAGCTCAGCCGGGATGACTCCGGATATTCTGTTGTGGTCCATCTGAACATTTGTGAGTTGTTTGTTCAATCCCCATTTCGGCGTCAGGTGGCCCGTGAACTGATTGCTGCTGATGGAGAGGAATCTAATTTGCGGGTGGATTCCGAAAGCTTCTGAAATATTTCCAGAAAGTTGGTTTCCTTCGAGGCGTACTCTTTTTAAGCCCGAGCAATTCTTGAAGCACTTCGGCAGTGGCCCTGAAAGCATATTGTTTATCACTGTAAAATGAACCAAAGCGAAGCCACTGCATAGGTCTGGTGGCAGCTCCCCGGAGAAGCTGTTATCCGAGAGGCCAACAGTGGCCAAACCGGGACTGCTTTTGCCAAGCCCCTGTGGGAGGATGCCCGAGAGGTAATTATCCCGCAAATATAGCAACTCCAGATAACTGAGGTTGGATATGGAGTCAGGCAGCTGCCCTCTCAGTGTGTTGCTGCTGAGATCGATACTCTGCAGGAAATTTAGACCTCCTATGGCAGGTGGAATTGTTCCAGTGAGATTGTTCGAGAAAAGGAAGAGGGTTTCAAGATTTGTGAGGTTCCAGACTGTTGGAGGTATATCACCGGAAAACTGGTTGTCTGAAAGGTCCAGCAGCAATAGATTAGGCAACTTTCCTATCTCTTCTGGAATAGAGCTTGAAAATGAATTTTTGTAGAGATACAGAAATTGCAGATTTTGGAGCAGGCCAATTTGAGAAGGAACTTCACCAGAAAGACTAGCATTGGCTATTTCCAACAAAGGTAGGTTGGTGAGGTTAAACAAGGATAAAGGCAGGGAACCGGTGAGCGGATTCCCACCTAAAGCTAAGTAGGTGAGGTTAGTGCAGTGGCCAAGCTGTGGGGGGATCGAGGAAGTGAATGCATTTCTTCGAAGATCCAGGTACTGAAGATTCCTCATTTGGCCTAAAGAGGGAGGAATCTCACCCGAGATTCTGTTAGCTGCCAAGTCGAGGTGAGTGAGGTTGAGACAACTTGTTGTGAAATCTGGAAACTCCATCGTGAGTTTGTTGCTACGAAAGCTGAGGTTCGTCAGAAATGGGAAGGTGGGGAATCTAGACCAGTCGGGAGTTTCCAAGAAATTAGATCCAAAATCCAGCAACTGTAGTTTCTGAAGATTCCCAATTTGATATGGGATTTCTCCAGTGATATTGTTGTTGAACAAACTGATGTGGACAAGCTGAGTCAGGTTCCCAATCTCTGGTGGGATAGGTTGCTCCAACAGATTGCTGCTCAGGTCTAACGACCGGAGCCTAGAGAGATTGCCAAGGGCAGCTGGTATTGCCCCGTTGAATGCATTAACACTGAGATTGAAGCTTGTAAGATTTGGAAGTGAGTTGAAATCGAGCACATCCAGAGTGCCGGCAAGGTTTGCTTGAGACAGATCAACTCCAGAAACGGAGAGGCCGTCATTGCAGTGAATGCCGGACCAGTTGCAATGGCTTGTGATGTTTTCAGGGGACCAAGATTTGAGATAAGGAGAGGATGGTGGTGATAAGCTGTCCTTCCATGCAAGCAGAGCCTCAGCTTCTGCTGTTGTGGAGGCTGCTGCCTTCATGTGAGACAGCAACATGAACAAAGAGAAATGATGATACAAGTAAGATTTTCCTTTGTGGGGTACTGCCATGCTTGCTTGCATCAAGTTTGTAAGTTCTTTCTCCATATATAAATTAGTCCAGCCGTGTGAACAAGTTCCAGTCTTTTTAAATTATTATGGATGCTTCTTGTTTTGCACCATTCTGATTCAGGAAGAATAATACAGTACTAGTCTTTTCACTTTTGATGAATGCTTTTAGACTTGAAAGCTTAGCAGTAAGCTTCCTAGCAAGAGTTTGAGATGATGTTTTCTCTGTGCTGAAGTTATATATAGCTATTTCCAATATATAAATTAACGACTTTTTAATTGGGAAAGAATGGATTGGAATGAGGGGGAAATGAAATGGAAGCATAGATGAAATGAAATTATTGGTGATTCCTATGTTCGTTTGCTAAGTAGGATGGAATTAGATATGATATGTTTGATTGGAATGCTAAGATATCATTATTATGCTTGTAGTATATATGTAACATATAATTCTTTGTTTGGTTACAAATTAAATATAAAATTATAATTTCTAAAATAACATATACATTTATTTATTTATTATTTATTTTCTTCAAAATATCACTTTAATTCAATTTAATTCATATTTCTACCAATACAAACCGGCACAAACATATATAAAAGTGACGACGACGACTAGAGAAAAACTTCAATTGTAATTTTGTGTGTGTGAGTAATCTTTCCGGCGTCAATATGTAAGTGTTGGTGAGTGAGAAAGATTAGAAGGTGTTATCTCTCTCCAAACAATGAAACAGATTAATCATTGAAGATTATTTTTTATTCCTGAAAAATTGAGGAATTTTTATTCCTAAAACCGAAATGAATTTAGATGTTTTAACTGTTGCTATCAAGTAATTTGAAAATCGAGAACTATTTTTGTGGCCAGATGACGCAAAGGAACACAGGCCGCGGCGGTGGCATGGGGAATAGATAGATAAGATGATTATCTTGAAGGTTTAAAATTTAAAAATATAATCGACATTTGAATTAATTTCGGTTAGATTAATTAAAAATATGGTAATATTTATTATCCAAATCTTTTATATTAGGTGGTTCACACCTCATATAGGTGTCATACATGTTACAAAGAAGAGACACATTTACATTAGGCCGGCCTAACATTAGACCCGACCCAATTAATGTATAAATAATGAGAGTGACAATAATAATAGGGGGTGACAAACAACAAACGGCTCCGCCTTCGGCTTCGATAATTAATATATAGATAATGAGACCGGCAACAATTATGCTTTT
>JAYJMF010000001.1:2689099-2705823 GCA_036873715.1 Salvia sclarea | reverse complement strand
CAGAATATCGAGCTAGGGTGGAATTAATTGGCTGTCGGAATCTTTCAACATATTTGTTAACTTTTCTCAAGTTTATTCTGTTCAATCAAAATTCACAATCCTTCCTCTCTTTATTGCTTATTTAGTTTTAGCTTAGTTCTTAGTTTAATCCCCATAAATTCGTGGTTACCCTGCATGTCAATCTTTAGGAAAATTCTTGTCGATCCCTTAGGAGACGATTTTGCTTACTACTGTCTGCGCAGTGTGGGCATACCGACTTTCTGTCAGTCGAATTATTTTTGGTGAAAAGTGACGCACCAATGCGCATGTGACAATAATCTGCCTTATCTATACTGTGCCATAACAAACAAAAATGCATTTTCAACCACAATATATTTTGTCGTTTTACTGTTTTAGATCTTTGTTTATAAAACCGCGTATTAGTTTTCGATGTTAATGCTGTTGCTAATCTCGATATTTTCGTTATGTACATAAACAATTGCCAAAGTTTAAAATTAAACATATTTAATGCTCGAGGCCAAAAATTTCGGATTTGAGTCCTCTGTGACACGACCTTTAAAAATTCTATATTAATTTATTAAAAACAAAATGCTCATATTTCCATGACTTAAGCTTTAAATTTTATGTATTATTTAATTATAAAAAAAAGTTCATATTTAAATGTTTTTATATCAAATTTATCAAAAGAAAAAAATGCTCACATTTTAACGCAAGTAACTACATGCACCAATTCATCTTTTCCCTTGTCACTTGTCAGTAAATTATCGAAAGCAAAGAGTGGAGTATTTTTGAATCAAGAATCTACGTACGTGCCCAGTTAACCGAAGCAGCATTGTAGAGATCGCCTTGTACTTCACCCTTTTTCTTTTTTATATAATTAATCCATTTCGATAGATATTTTTATGGCATCTTAGTTTTCTATCGAAAATATAATAATGTATGTTTAGATAATTAATTGAAAATTAGGCGAGCTAAAATAAAGTTAAGACAATAAGCTTATTTATCAAATTTATCGACACACCTACACTTTTTTTTTTTAATTACAACTCACGCACTCGAGATGATTTGAAGCCTGACCTAGTAGTCGGAGGAGAATAGTCACATCAACTAAGGGGTATTTGATTGAGCTTATAAATTACTTAGGAATTTATAAGTTGTTGAAAATGTGTGGTGAAATAAGTTGTTTATTAGATTTAACAATTAATAATTACTTTGTGATGTGCAAATTATTATTGCATGTTGGAAAAATGAAGAAAAAATATTCCTCTTCAGTTTTGACGATACCAAAACATAAGATTTTACAAGGACTGATCTTTTACCGATTCAAGTGTTAGAATCAATTTTATTATAGTATACTCTTTCGAAGCTGCTCTGAAGATTTGAAGATCCTGAAGACTAAAGAAACTGAAGTTCTCTTGTTGTCGACAAGAAACTGATAAGCGTGGATACTGACATCAACTAAGTCAGTTTTCACTTCTCAAAACTGATGTATATCAGTCACAAAAGGAAGCCACTCAGTTATGAAGTCAAGACTGATGCCTACGTGGATGAAAGAAACTGAGTGTCAAGTATTAGTTTCAATAAAGAATATCCTTAAAACAACATTGAAGAAGTTGTTAATGTTACGCTGACATTCTCTTTGTCATAAGAAGACAAAACTGAAGATACATAGTGCAACGTGGAAAGCTGTAGCAGTTGACTCAAGGACAACCGCATTAAATGCGAACGTTGCAGATATCGTCCTTTCTCTCCCTCGAGACGCGTGGCTTTCCTCAATCGTGCTAAAGGATCTGCAACACCCTCTCCTCCTCTGCAGAAGTACCAAGGCTACTCCAAGCAAAGTGAAGAGAGAGAAGATCGACTGTGAGATGAAATTCAAAAACTCTCTCACAATGGCAGAAATCTGAGAAGAAGGTCTTAGCTCCAACGGATCTTTTTCAGCCTCTGCTATAAATAGGTTCTCACTTCTTCGATTCTAACCACCGATTCTGAACATAAGCTGAAGCTCTGCCAAAATCGCTAGTCAGCCCTTCCTCTTGCTTTCATACTCAGAATCGAAGAAGAGAATACAAGCCTTATTGCTGAACACTCAGTCTATCTGAGTACCAATTTATTCTCTTAGAAATCTCTAGGCAAATGTAGTACAAATCCTAAGCCTAGAATCTATTGCAGAGAGGCTTTATCTGTGACAGTTGGAGCATTTCGAACCACCCTTTTTCAACCCCGAGAAAAGTAAGTTTGAGTGCGTGTTCAAGACGTTGGTCTGAACACTTGGTTATTTAGCACCTGTAAGCTAAATTGTATTGGTCTCTTAGTACTAAGAAGAGAAATCCAACCCAGAGTGTTGGTATCAGCGAGTGAAGCTCATCTAAGGTTTACAGTGCACCCGAAAGCACTTGTGAGTGATTAGCTGTTTGAACAACAGCTCGTGGACGTAGGAGAGTTGCTTTGAACCACGTAAAATTCCTTGTGTCATTTATTCAGTTTTTATCTTATTTATCTGCATATGTGATTATCTAAATACTGACCTCTAAAAACTGATCACTCTTAATTTGTTCCTAAGTGATAACATAAAGACTATTATTTAAACAAGTTTCCACTGCCGAGTTATTAGTTTAACTGACCAACCTAAAGGTAATCAGTAAGATTCATAACTCTGTCTGTTTTATTGCCTAAAAGTTGATCATTATTTGGACTTGTGACTGTCAATCAATTTGGCAGTTGTGAGTTAGAAACTGACTAACAGTTTTAGTCAATAGCTTTATCTTCCCGTCCAAAAATAGATCTGTGCAAAACTGATTCTGATACATCAGTCTTACCTCTCCTTCAGTTTCGCGAGAAATAGTCTTCTGGTGTATTCTCCCCTCCCCCACCACCATACACCAATTCAGAACTTCTCCAGAACCCAACATTGCATTGGACAACCAATTATTGTAACAACTTATACGATTTCTAAGATGATAATTAGTATCAAAATAACTTTTTAATCGGTTTTAGAATAAGTATAGGCCAAGATACACAATATATAGACGGATTCTGATGTCTGAATCCTAGAGCAGCACTAATATTAGAGAGTGAAGGATATGCCACGCAATCTAATAATATTATGACAAAATATTGATGCCAAATAATATAAGCAAAAAAGTATCGCTATTTAATCGTAAAATAAACCCAAGTGTTTTGTTTACGGCGATCGATGAGAATCCTCATTCATTATGCGCATGTGCAAAATCTCCTTCCGTAAATATCAAAATCTTTTTGCTAACGACGCGAGTGGGAGTTTGATTTCTCTATTAATTCAATTGTAGCATGTGAAGAGAGAATCAATTCATTAATTATTAATTATTTTAATAGAAGTCGTACCATGTTTTGGATTTCGATAGCTTGAAATGATTACTGAATTAACATTACATAATTAATATACAATAAAAAAATATTACTAATGGGTGTGTAACTAATGATAAATTGGTTAATACATGAGATCAAAATATTTTAAATTAATTTGAATTCACCAAAGTATAATTTTTAAATTGTTTTCTTAATTGTTCGGGAAATAATGATGATAAATCTTGAAAGTTGATAAATATTATGGGGCCATTTTAGTTGGTAGGTAAAATTATATGAAAATAACTTTCAAGAATGTTATCATATGAGAAATAAATATTTGTAGATTTCTTGTAATCATGTGTGTTGGTACATAATTAAGAAATTGTCATGATTTCAATTTAAAGTTTTTACAGATTTAAGTAAAAAATATTATAATTAAATTATTTATTGAATGCATGAAATAGTTTGACAACCAACAACATTTATGTTAATACGATACAAATACTATACTTCATGATCATACTAATCTTATTTATACTACATAAATTAGTAACTTAATATATATAAAATAAAAACACAAATCATTAGTTATAGTAAATATACAAACGCAAGGTGCAATGAATAAACAACCGCAATGCTACAAACACATATAACATGCTACATTGGTTTACATGTGTGTTATTCTACTATCTTTCTAACATGTGTACTACAGTAAATAAATACATGTGTGTTATTCTACTATCTTTATAACGTGCAAAATACATAAATAAATGTAAAAAAAAATCACTTTATTATCCCTCATGTAAATTTATTTTGTAGAATAAATCTGATCCATCCAATTTTTATAGATCAGTGAATTAGATTTATTCATATTTCTTATATTAATAAAATAAATTCACCATAACCTACTCCATTCTTTATATTG
Source organism: Salvia sclarea (assembly GCA_036873715.1). Classification (NCBI taxonomy): domain Eukaryota; kingdom Viridiplantae; phylum Streptophyta; class Magnoliopsida; order Lamiales; family Lamiaceae; genus Salvia; species Salvia sclarea. Next base: position 2,701,571 of record JAYJMF010000001.1, on the reverse strand, counting down.
TTTGATTTAAAGCTTTATGCGCTTGTAGGGGCGAAAGCCAAACTAACTATATAGTACAAGTGGAAAAGGTCACGAAAAATGGAAAGTTAGGAAAAGGTTATATCGAAAAAGTATCATGAGAAAGATAATGTTATTTTATTCTCAAAAAAGATGATGTTGTTGTATAGTAATAGGCAAATAAGTTTATAGTTATATCCATATTGGCTATTGAGTATACAGTATTGCGAAATTGGAACCCAGAAAGGCAGCTGTAATAGCCCGACTTTAATTGTACCGCCAAAGCAACAAACAAATGGAATGGAACAAGAATTGATTAGTCAACTGAGAGTTCTGTTTATGGAGCACTCGAGTGCACAATATTTCCTTTCTGTAATATTAAATTAACACAGCATTTCCTTTCATTATATAATATTAAATTTAAATTAACACAGCATCCCCTTTTACTGTGCAATATTAATAAATATTGCATAATAAGAGGGGATGTTGTGCACTCGGGTGCTCATGGACAACACCCGGGTGCTCCATGGACAACTCAGTGGCATGGAGTCTTCTCACTCACAATCCGATGCCATTCTTCCTCCCCTATATAAAATCCAATCACCCCAAAGCCTACGTTGCCCTCAAAAATCTCCGCTCCTTTCTAACAACACTTGTAATGGCAGACAATTCCTCCGCCGCCGATCCCCCGCCGCCTTTTGATCCGCTGAAGCCGGCGACTCCTGTCTCCTACCCACTGCAGACGCTCGAGGAATTGGAGTCCCGAGCCTACTTTAAATCGTTCCATTACCCGTTTAACAAGGCCACCGTGAAGCTGCCGCCCGCCGCCGCCGCCGGGCTGCCGAAGCGGCCGCGGAGTCTGGTCTGCCATGACATGCAGGGAGGGTACACCGATGATGACAAGCTCGTGCAGGGCGGGCCGAATGCCGGAGCGTTTGCGATATGGCATTGGTATTTGATCGATGTCTTTGTTTACTTCTCGCATAATCTGGTCACTCTGCCGCCGCCGTGCTGGACTAATGCTGCTCATACACACGGTGTTAAGGTCTCAATGGATAATCACTGCTTTGCTTTTTCCAGTTTTCTATTGTTGTCATTTTTGGTACTGGGAAATCATTTTTGGGGAAAGTTATTTCAACTTTAACCTTTTGGTGATTCTCGTTTCAGTTAAAGTTCTTGTTTGCTTTTCGATATGTGGTCCATTTTGTTGCTCTTTCTACGTCTAATTATTATTTAGCTGATTATGTCTAAAAGGTCTGGTTTCCAAATAAAATCAGTGTAGAGTTTCTCAATTGGACCTTTGACAAAATGTGGTCAGGATTTTCTGTCTTAGCATTTTTGGTATGTTCATGTGCTAGGCTACTGATTGTATTCCTGCAACTTTTAAGGTATTAGGGACTTTTATCATGGAATGGGATGAAGGGAAAATAAATGCTGATAAACTGTTAGCATCAAAGGATTCTCTTCGAATGTATGCTGACCGACTAACGGAGCTTGCTGTTGCTCTAGGCTTTGATGGTTGGCTGGTGAGCTTGCATATTTCTCTGTCTTATCTCAGTATATTTTTTGAGTGGGTTTATTCCTTTCTTGTACTAATTGAGTTTTGATGTCTGTAGCGTTTAGGCTCTGTCACGTACGTACTTTGTACTTGCTTGCAGGAGTTGTACTGAACTGTTTCTGAGATCAGCAAGTCTCTTTTCCATATGTATATACTAACAGTTAGTTATCTAATCAATAAGTTCATTCGACATATCTCAAATTAACTTTATGAAGTAATTTTCTTAAGTTGATCAACTAAAATTCATTGAGTTGTTGAAACATCAAAGTGAACGTAGGGTAGAATTTCATAGAACTTTATTCTTTGATTGATGGAAGAACTGGCACAAACTTAATTGGTATGTTTCCGATACCAAGAATGATGTCACAAGTTTAAATTTTGTTGCCTGTTTGTATTGGCAGCTCAATATGGAAGTCAGTTTGGATCCCTCACAAATCCCTAACCTGAAAGAATTCATCAACTATTTAAGCCAGACCATGCACTCCTCGCTACCTGGGTCTCTGGTTATATGGTAGTGATCCTACTTACTATCTTTCAGCTTTGGAACTTTCTGGAGAACAAAATTGGAAGATTAATGTAGAACTCTGATGTACAGGTATGATAGTGTCACTGTTGATGGTGAACTTAGCTGGCAGAATCAGTTAAACGACAAAAACAAGCCATTTTTTGACTTGTGTGATGGCATATTCGTGAACTATACATGGGAGGTAGTATTTTCCTTCTATTACTGTGGACATATATTTTGGAACATATTGGAACTTTCTTGTTTTGTCTTTTGAAATTTTCTTTCCTATATGCAGGAAGATTATCCTAAGCTGTCAGCTAAAGTTGCCGCTGACAGAAATTTTGATGTTTACATGGGCATTGATGTCTTTGGAAGGAACACATATGGTGGTGGACAGTGGACTGTAGGTTTCGACTCTTCAACCTTGCCTTAGATGAATGAAAATGTATTTTTTTTCGTTTAGTTAAATATTTGACTGATATAATTTCTTAGTTCTTCAAGTTTCATCTAACCTCCTTTATATCTCCTTTAAATCATTGCATGTCTTATCTGAAGAGAGCGGATTTCTTTCATTTAGTGAACCTTTCAAGCAGTTTTGTAATTATGGAGTATAAATATTCACTAAATCCAAAACCCTATTCTTTAGTGTTTGGAGCTTTTGCAAACCGGCAATTTTGTTGTTTAAGCCTCTTTCTGAATTAGAATGGTTGGATGGTCAAAAAGTTGGAAAAGTTATGTGGAAGAGAAGTCAGCAATCCCATGAAGGATTTGGCATTTCTGTTTCTGCTTGTTTGTATGAGATGATAGCCTTTGGTAATGATTGAATCTGACATGGAGTCCTCACATAAGTAGAAGTGCTACTGAAATTGAAGGGTCATAACTCATAAGTATTTTATACTGTAATGCGAATTAAGCTTTAAGATGTCAGTTTCATATATAGATCGCGACTCAGATGACTGACCACATTTTACCTGCCAGCTTTGGCCCTAGCAGTTTTTAGAACCTTGGCTTGAAGTTTTGTGAGTGAAGTGCAGCATATTCACAGACTATTAGAAATTTATATCCTTTTTGCAGACGAATGTTGCTCTCGATGTGATAAAGAAGGATGATGTTTCAGCAGCCATATTTGCACCTGGGTGGGTCTATGAGACCAAACAACCACCCGACTTTCAAACTGCTCAAAATCGGTAATGGTCGGTACTGATTTATCTGGCCTATGGATTCATATCTGATCTTATTATGCTTATGTTTGATACTTTTTACTTACTATGGTAGAAGAGTGAATGATTAGACTTAGTCTCTTGACATTATGAAGGTGGTAAGTTTACCTGTACTACGATTCTCTAGATTATATGAAGATCATTTGTATTCTCGATGCTGGTTCCCTTTTGTTTCCAGTAACTCTTTTGGTCCTTTAATCTGGCTTAGTTGTTGGATACTGCAAAGGCAGTTGGCTGGTTATTTAGTGGCTAATCACCTTTAGCATTGAGTTTTCTAGCTTATAATCTAATTCAATTTTGCTAGTGAGCTTTCACTCTTTAGGTACTTATTTTCCATTCATTTCCATGGAATAAATTATCAGATGGTGGGGACTGGTTGAACAATCATGGGGAATTGTACAGAACTACCCAAAAGTGCTTCCATTCTACTCAAATTTCAATCAGGTGCATTAATTTCACAGTATATCCGATTGCATTCCTCAGTCAATATTTTATTCTGTTTCCAAATTATATACACCGTTTCTTCAGTCAAAGTTTGTCATGTAGGTGTAGTGTCAGCAGGGCAACAAAATAACTAATATGTATTTGGTTTCTTGTTGCAAAATATGTGATCTTGATTTGTGGTTTCCTACAATATTGTCTCCAAGATTAACAAATACTTCATCCAATATTTCACCCCATGGGATTCCTTGTCAATAAAATATTATCAGCCTGCATCTCTTTCGTCCCCTGCAAAAATGGAAATATTGACTGCTTGGAAAAATATAAATAGATTCTAAGACAAACGTAATGTAAAATTAATACTTCAATGCACCATGCATTTGGGCTCTCAGATATTGATGAGCGCCAAGAATTGGATACGAGTTTCCTTAAAAATCTCATTGCTATATAACAAAATGGGTAATATTGTCTCAGGGTCATGGTTACCACATATATAGTGATGGGAAGCTAATTTCCAGCAATCAGTGGAACGACATTTCATCTCAAAGCTTCCAGGTATTCCTCCCAATATGTTCTGCTCTTCTGTTTTCTTGACTTCTGAAATTAGTCCTTCCCATAGTAGAGGACGAGTTACTGTCATACTGAATTATACGACTAATCAAATGATTTTGGTCAAACCGCTTTGTAACTAATTTGTTCTCAGTGCACTAACTGAGTCAGACTTTTCACTTTTCACTTTACAAAGACTCTGAAAATCAGAGTACTGATCAATTGATTTATGCATTTGTTAGATCGTTGAAACAGAAAGAGCTTTATAATGCTAGGGATGAAACTAAAGAGATCAAACAAGTTTAAAATATTTGACACTTGAAGCTCTTATTTATTCCATGGACGAGAACAACAATTGTTTTCCCTCTCCAAGCTACAGAGAGAGTGTTTTAGTTTTTTGTTAGTTACCAAGCAGCAATTGGCTCAGTTCAGTACTTTAGACTGAGCAGACAAGGTTATTACTATACATTTAACTTCAAAATAGATTCTATTGTACCATCAGCAGTTAATGGTCATCCCATCTGATCACATGTTTAAGCATTCCCATCTACTGACTAATAAGGTGGCAGTTTGTAGGTGGTATATACTGATTACTGTTGTTGACTATCATCCTGACTCGTGGACTGGTTGCAGCCTTTCCTTAGATACTCTGGAGACTCTAACACTCAGCCGATCCAAGTGTCCATTGAGTAAGTTGATTCACTTTATAATCAAGTACTATTGGGTTCTTTTTGTTTCTTGTTCTTATCTATGTTTGATAACATTATCTTTGTTAAGAACCAAGAAAATAGTCTTCTAGTCAAATTTCGAATAGCAAATAACAAATTGAAAATAGAGCTTTTTTTTTTCAACGTAATCCTTTTAGCGCCGAACTCATTCTTCACTATCCAGTCCCAGCACTCAGAAATATGATATTTATATGCTGATTTCAGTTTCAAAGGAGCAGCTTACAGTGGAGGAGGAATCATCGCATTTTCAGGATCTCTCGGTGATAAAGCTGAATTTAGAGCACGCCTCTTCCATGGAGAGCTACCTCTGGGGAACACACCAGTACACTTCACATATTCCGTAAGCTTCTCTAGAATTTGATTTGTTGAAATTTTCCCAGCTGCAATATAATAATTTCCTGAAAACTAAGTGATGAACCAACAATGATGATTATGAATGCACAAGAAGTCAAGAACCCCTTTGCCGTCACTTTTCACGATAAAAAACTAATACAAACTCTCATTCTTGATGTGATATACTGATATTTGTACTACATATTAGTTGTGATTTTCTGGCTGGAGTGCTTCAACTCATTTTGTGATGATTTAATTTATGAAGGTTAAATCAAGTGGGAACTCTCTTTTAGGTCTGGCTCTTGGTTTCTCTTCTGCCACCGACAAGAAAAAGTCAGTACTTCTTGCTGCGCCAGGAAACACCTTGCTAACCATGACCCAGTTCTCCAGCCATTTCACGAGTGTTGTAATGCCACGACGAGTTACCAAGCTGAAGAAAGAACCTGGATGGGTCATCCAAGAAAGCAGCATCAACATGGATGGACACATATTGACCGAAATTCAGGCCCTATGCTACAGAACAAAGCCAGAAAGGTCTGCTACCGCCGTCGCTGATGACACACTTTCTAATACTCCATCAAACTACTATGCAACACTCGGAGATCTCAAGATCTCTGCAAGTGAAGAGAATACGAAGTTCCCTCCATCAGATTCGTGGCATGTTGCAAGCGAATTCGTCAGTTGGACTTCTGGTTCACAAGGGTGCAAGAACCTTAGTGTCAAAATCATTTGGCAACTCAAAGCTGGTATTCCTGATTCTTTCCTAAAGTACAACATATTCGTTGAAAAGCTCAACAGCTCGTCATATGGGGGGGACCAGAGTCGGGTATCTGAAGTAGCTCAAGAGTATCTTGGTGAGGCGGTCGTGAAAGCCTTTTACATTTCTGACCTAGAGGTTTTGTCGGGCACCTCTAGTCTGAAGTTCATAATTCAGGTGTGTGGTCTTGACGGAACGTCTCAAAAGCTTGAAGATGCTCCGTTTCTCCAACTCAAAGTTCAGAGTTGATTATATTTAAATTAATCTCACCTTTCTTATTACCATTATTACAATAATAGGTTAATATATATAAAAATTATATGCTGTTGTAACACTAAGTTACAACTATTGATGTAGAACCTTATTGGTTCTCACTATTTTAGTTACATATCATTGTAACATTATAGTTAAAGGATTAAAAAGCAATTAAGATGAATATTCGAGCAGCTTTTTATGAATTATTTTGCACTTTTGAGTTTTTCATTCTAAGAATGTGGTTAATGAAATGAACTTTTTACGTTTAAGAAGTATAATAATGACGTCTTTTAGAAGTTAGCAAGGGTCTATATCAAACACCATCTACCTGATGTGTTAATACATTAATCGAGAAGGCAAAAGAATTCAGTTTAGTATAGTTTTTCAAATAATTTGAAGAGAAACAGAGAAAAGGAGGGAAGTGGGATTGGGAATGAGGTTGGAAAATCAAAGATTTTGGAAGCATATTGGCCTCGAGCCCTCAAAACAGAAATAGGTTTACATTCATCTATTCTTCTGTTTTTCAAAAGGAAGGATGCAAAATTCGAGGTTGCTGTATTAAACACAAATGCGCAATGTTTTCTTGTCTTGTTCAAAAATTTCCATGATTTTAATCTTATGCTTTCAACTCACTTTGACCCAATTTTGCCTTTTTCTATCATGCACTTGACCTACTAAAGTCTCATCAACCCTAAATTCTTCATAAAAGTTGAAGCCGTGTAATACAAACTAAAATAGCTGCTCTAGCTAAAAAACAAAAACAAAACAGAAAGAGAAAAACACGAATATTTGATTCATTGTATTACAATTTACAAAGAATGTCCTATTGGTTTCCATAAATTAGTAATACATGAAAATGTTGCATTTGATGGGCAAGTCTAGAATCCCCTATATATAGTTAAGGATTGGATAAGTTGGTAGTTCTAAGGATTTTGCAACCAAAATTCTACATCGAATAAACATAGAGAAAGATCGTGAACAAACAAAGAATATTCAGATATTTTGGTAAAATCTAATTAAAAATAAAACTATTTAGGCTTGGGTCAAGTTCGAGTAAGACTATATATGGAGTCTGTGCAATCTGTGGGCATGAAAAATATGAATTCAATTGATGCCGACTTTTCTACTCATATAGATACTCTTCCTACTGTACTCATTCTTTTGTTATAAGTGAAAAATCAAGATGGGACCTAAAAAAAATGCAAAATTAGATTAAGAATATCAAAATTAGGCGTTCTCAATCTCAAGTATCCTTCTTTAAAGGAAATATTAATCCACACATTTCGATATTAATTGTTTTCACAATGTTGTATTTTAGCTACACCACCAATAGAAACCATAGTAGAAAACACAATAATGAGACAAATTAATTTAAGGAAGTGAGTGGAATTAAGGTGGCAGATTTCTAAAAGAAAGCCCCATTATCTGAATTGACTAATGAGATTAGGACAGGAAGAGGGCACGTGAATTTCTTCCCCCCCTTAAATTCCATTAAGAATTTTTAAAAATTGCTTGACAAGATATGTATATGGGACAAAGCCGAATAAGATAATCTTATTAATGACTAATTTGTTGCTTGTGTTTTCTTTTTTCCTTTTTTTCTTCTCTCAACAATTTGCAGCTGATTAGACGTGTAATTGGAGAAGAAGATGAATATGTCGTTGAATTGAATAAGCATTGTAGTCCATGAACATACCACCTTCTTACAACCCCACGTGAACAAACTATTTTACAAATTAATCACTTGTTATGGCAGCACAACACACACACACGCACAAATGGTCTTCTTATTTTAATTCCTGTGTAAAGAAGATATATCTATTTTCGTAATAGATATTTTTATGGATAAACATAATCAAATAAAAGGAGAGAAATTATATATATATATATATATAGGGATAGGTTCAGGTAGAAAAGGTAAATTTCGTAAGAAATATGAATGAATCTGGGCCTTTGATGGGTTAGATCAATGGTGGAGATTTACACTCAGTTGTGCTAAGTGTTTGTGCTGCGTGTGCTACGCAAAGATTGTGCTAGATGTTTGTGATGTTTGTGCTAGGTGTTTGTGTTGTTTGTGCTAGAGAATTGTGCTGCGAAATAATGAAATATGTGTTAAACTTATATATTTAAACTTTGTGATAAATAGTAATACTGATAGTGTTACACATATATGAAAGATGTGCTAAATGAAAATTTCGCACCATAACCCACCCATATTGTGACAGCCCGAAAAAAGCAGGCTGCTCACTTTCTCAGTATATTAAAATTTTAAAATACTTTATTACCAAAATTTCTATAACTTGCTTTTCAGTACACTTAGCTTAATTATTCAATTTATGGATGATTGGATAATTGAGTGGTTAATGATACATGCATAATTATGCTGTTATTGTTTATTTTAATTCAGAATTTAGTTTATGATTTCTTGTTCAGATATGTGGTATGTTGTTCCCAGTTCTTGGATAATTGGGATAGTAGCCTTGTAATCAGCGAATTATTTGTGATAGAAAACTTAGTTGGGAATTAGGTGCCACACCATTATTTATGATATTTTAAAACATCATGACATCACGTCCCTTTTTACCACTTTTCTAATATCATACTTAATATTTCATGACATAAATGGCCACCAACCACCACTACCATTTAAATACATATTTTCACTCCACACTTTGGTGCCCCTTTATGCCAAAATCCATTATAAATCCCATTTCCACTTTTTATACCATTCTATGATGCAGGACCCACATTTCCTGATAACCACATTGTTGCCACCAATACAAATCCTCGATTATTAATTTTGATCCAACCCCTACTAAATTCAAATGCTAGCTTTATTATTGGAAACTATACTCCATCAAGTGATAGATAATATCACAATCTTATACCAACACTTCCATTCCTTGTAATATTGCTTCATTACCAAGTGATAAATTAAATTATCACTAGTATAAATTCACCCTTTAACCAATTTATTCCATTATCTTCGCCTATGACCTTTCTTGAGAAAATAGTTCCATCTTGTCACCTTTGCATGGAACTATATTGCTATTAATTTCCTATCATTTCACATTACATGGAATTTACTCATTTCATGTCTTGAATAAATTTCGATTATTTCTTTAACCATATTCTTATCGAAATTTCGCCATAATATTTCGAGTCTTACAATACCGAATATCTTTTAATTCAAAACCCAATATCATGATTTAATTCTTGTTGTCAAAATCATGATTTATGAACAAGAAAATCACATGCACTTCCTTAGCCAAATTTTCGGCCACTACACTATACAACATGGGATAAATTTATTTTTGAATAAACCACATTCCTACAAACTATCACTTCCATTCCACATTTCTTCATCACAAGCATTAAACTCCTAAATCTACCCAACACCACTAACTTATACATATTAATAACTACTATAACCCTAGTCAAATCAAAGTGTTGTGGCATTGCCTCAACACCACCTTTGAGCTCCAAATCGGCTCCTATGAAGCCAACACACACCACCACTTCCAACCCTTGCAACAAAACCATCAACACACACAATCCATCCTCATTTCCATTTCATTCTCTCAACTTGTCACTCTCTCTCTAGCTCTCTAATTCTCTCCCTTCTCTCTAAAAACTTTCGGCCTCTTCCTCACTCAAAGAAGCCGTCGGCCTCCCCCTCCATCGCCGCCGCCGTGAAGCTCCAGCTCCACAAAGCCGTCGCCGTGAAAAGCCAAGCACCATCTCGCCGTCGCCTCCTCCACCATCAACTCCTCCATTTCTTCCTTTTCTTTCGAGCTTGAGGTTGGTAAAACCTTCACCCTTCTTGTAAGCTCACATGCATGACATATAGAAGATAGATCATGAGATGTTAAGCCACCATTGTTGAGTTTATGAGCTTGCATGTGTGTTTAAAGGCTAGATCTAGGATTTTCGAAGCTCTATGTGTAAATAATCGAGTTATGATGGTTAAATTGTGTGTGCATGTATAGATCTATGAGTTTAATGGATGATGATGTGTTAATTCTTGGTTATATGCTTTGTTGTGTAGTTGATGATGCAAAAATGATGTTGCATGTTAGATCTAGGATGATCTATGGATGAATTTTGATGTTGAGGTTGAATATGTGTTATGTTGCTATGGATTGATATTGTGGAGGTGCTGAATTGTTGATATGATGAGTGAAGAAGTCGAATTTGGAGATGTGTTGGTTGAATTAGGATGAATAGGTTAATTTCCAGAAATTGGAAAGTTTCTGTCCAATTTTGTTCCATTTTTCGCGACGGCCTAAAACAACTCATTTTAATCTGAAATTTTAACAAAAAGTATTTATATGTGTCTACTGCACTAGGAAAAAGTTTCATAATTTTTGGACCACTAAAAATATTTTTCTTGGATTTATTTTTGGAACTGCTCAAAAACTGCCGAAGTGAAGATTTCAGTTTTGAACCCAATTTCATAAATTCGAAAACCTAAGTTACACAAATCCTTTGGCCTTCAAATTTTTACACAACATAAACCTTTGTGTCAACAAGCCTATGGAAGTTTTCCCAAATTTTTGGTTAACCAGAAAAGGTCTTGTTCCCCACCTACTTCCCAACTGCCACTGTTCAGGTGACAGTTCTGAAGTAGAACTTCTCATGGCCTGAACGCCCACTTAAACTTAATATTTAGTCCCCAACTTTTTACAAAGCCTAGATTGGGATGTATAGAATCTCTGGTAAAAATTTCATAAAGTTTCATAACTCCTAACTATTTTTCAAAAATAAAATACTAACACTGCCCAACTGCCCCTGCTGGAAGGAGACAGTTTAAGAACAAGAGACTTATGAATTATTTTGAATTAGTTCCACTTAACCAAATCACTTGAAAATTTTAACCCAAGTGCTTTTGTCAGCCTGTTACCTACTGGAATTTTTCCATAATTTAATTCCACCTATAACTATTTTATAAAAATTTATTTCCACCACTGCACCCTACTAATACACTTATTAAACACCGAAACTTGATTTAGGAATTACTTAATTTCTGGACGTCACCTTTGCTTGAAATTTTTACCGTAGGTTACCATTGCCTACAGGAACATGTGTGTTAAATTTGAAAGGTTTTGGAGTTGATTTACTATTTTTAAAAATTCAGACATGCTACTGCCCACTTGTGACCTTGAATAATTGATGAGCTTTTGTATGAGGTTGTGCTTGATTGGTCTTGGTACATGTATATGAGTACTTTTGAGTAAGAATATTGGAATTATGATGAACACTATGATATTTGATGAATTGTTTGAGAATGGTTGTTGAGGAATATTACGATTGGTAATTGATTTGAGTATGTGATAGGTATGGTTGATTATTGATAACTGGATGGAATTGGTTGATCACATGTTATGAAATATCATTGGGAGATTGTTGATTGTGATGAAATGAGTTATGAAATAATGATTTTGAGTTATTGAGAGGAAAATGATGAACATGTCTAGGACATGCATGGCATACTCATATATGTTATATATTGAGTGGATTTTGATAATGTGCTTCATGATAGGAAGCCGGCTTTGGACACCTCGGAGAAGGTGGGTTCTCTTTTATCTTACCAAATGTTCTTGTAAAATTGTTGTCAAGTAAGCCAAATTTTGCAAGAGGTAAGGGCTCAATTCGGATGCAGTATCGTGGCTTGGTAGAAACGTACTACCGAGTTTGGAATTATTAGGGGAGATACAAGGGTGGTTATGCGCAGGTTCGTGCCGGCATGCGATCGATTCGTGGGATGCATGGCCTTTGCACTAGGACTCGTACGATATGATCGTCTTATCCAGAACGGTTGATCCGATTGAGCAAATATGATATGTGGCCATGGTTGGCAGTTGAGAGGAGTGATAAAAATCCGATTTCATGCATATGTGCTAATTTTCGAGCATATTTAGTCATGTTAAATGCTTACTTGATGATATTTCTGTTGGCATGAACCCACTGAGTGCATCTAGTACTCAGCCCAAAATTGTTTTCAAATGTTTTCAGGTGATAGCTTCGACGGGGAGTGATCGAGCAGGCCGTAGATGTGTTAGGACTCTGGTTTGGCTGTTTAGCTTGTACCTGTGGCTGGACTTTGTGGTTAGGATGTACACAGCAACC
>JAYJMF010000001.1:2638970-2654926 GCA_036873715.1 Salvia sclarea | reverse complement strand
GTCGTCAACTTGAGCAATGGACGACTCTCGCATATATAGGTTTTCTTGAGGAAAACCCTAGCTTGATGCACAAGCATCCCAATCTCTTAAGGAAAGAGATATAAACGAATCCTTATCAATAAGGGAGATATTTCCACCACTGAATATCATCCATATCTCCCAAGATTCAGTAGATATGTTTCCTTTTATAAAATCCCGCAAAATAAGGAAACTCGCCGATTTTGTGCTTGCTCGAAGCCGAAGAACAAAAGCAAGAACACCTGCCTGCACGCAACGGACTAACATAAATGACAACTGTGTATGGACATATATACTAACACTTTTATTTAACAGTTAGTCTATTAATCATTCTCAAATTCGTTAATTGTAAATATATATAAGTTTTACATCATAAATTTTATAGTTGGTTGATGTAAAAATTAATACGAATTACATAAAAAAAAGTTATACATCTATGGTCATAGAAAATGTAAAATTTGTGTTGGACCCACAATGGATTTATTCGTGCAAAATTATCCTCAAATTATTTTGAGTCACGATTAGTCGCATGGTTGTCTTGTCTCGTCAGAACCACGTCAGTCCTTGTTGATATCCTTTTCATGCTTCTTCTTCACCAGCTTATTGAAGTATTCCATGATTCTCTGATCAAAATCCTCACCTGTAGCGACAACCAAGCATGTCAATTGGACCAGAAATTAATGTATCATCAAATTCAATGATAGATATGGTAATCCGTCCAAATTCGACGGGAATAATTCGATGTTATATAGACGATAAAAATATTAAGAAGTTATTCAAATGAATTCCAAATATACGTATATAATTTGTATAGTCACATGAGATAGCTTTACAAAATGATATTATTTATAAAGGGTTTTCATTTGGAGAAGTCTGATAAAAGTTCGATGTGGAATGATAAAGTTTTGAATTTTAAAATGAAGGAAAAATGCAAAAAATCCACAAAATATAGAATTGAGAATGAAGCACTTAAAAGAATTTTGGGGATGATGTAGCGAAAATCCTAGACTTTAAAACTATATATTGATGATATGGATATCAACACGAACTAAATTTGTCCAAAAATATGATATACCCGACAACTTAATTACAGTAAACAATGTTCTTTGATGTGTGTATTGGCCTAGTGGTAGGGGTTATCTCCGAAACCAAATTAAGGTCTTGGGTTCGAGTCCTCCGTGGGCTAGATTTATGCGAACAAATTGCCAAATATCCGTTTATAGAGGTTTTTAATTAGGTAAAATCTCATAAGAATTCGATGTGGGATAAATGTGTTAACTAAGTATAAATAGTCAAATTGAAGCAACTCCAAATAAAAAGAAATAGACGGAGACAAAGGGTACATGAGGAGGAGAATGCATCGAGACTGCAGGTTTGGCTTGTATTCTATTTGTTGAGCAAATAGATAGATTTGTGAGTCGCGTGCAGAGAATAGTTGGCTGCTGCTCTTGTCGTGTTTGCGTATTTTGGGTATAAAAGGTCTTACTCATTTGAGCATCACTTTTGTGTTCTTTGCTAGCTGCCTTTCTTCTCTACATTAAAATTAAATTTGGCCTTCATTAATTGTTTCTTATATAGAGTTCACTCATCTCTTCTCTTGCTAGCCAAACAAAATACTATACTTTATTAGGGCATCCCGAGTAACACAGAATAGAAAAACCTAGAATCCATAAATTTATCGTGTAATATATTTGTAATCCAAGTTGAATAGAGAATTAAAATTTGGAATTATATATATTGAGAGACTCAGTTGTCATTTCTTAAAATATCAAGACGACGTGTTAGTTTTAAATTTTCAATTTCTTTTGAAGCATTTTCAGACTTTTGAGATTAATAGCATTAAAATACAAATAATATTTCAAAGATGACTCAATAAAAAAAATTCTTATTCGAAACAATCATTGACTATAGTGTTGACTTTTAACATATAAAATATAAAATGTTCTTTATGCACCAAGAGTATAAAACATTAATTAATACACTTAATCCAGCTGATGTATTTACAAAATCCCCTTCCAACTGTACTTCCTTCTTCATTTATTTGTGTTTATATTTTTATAGTATCGGTTTTCTAGAAGAAGTAACATAGTCAATTTGAGAGTGATATTACTACTAATTAAGAATCACAAAAATTATGAGAGGATGGTATTTTTGATACATACAGCACATGTGGACTAGCAACATCGGCAAGTGTACGATACATAACCTTTGTACAACCTGTAATACTTAGAAAATGGTATATTTGAATTAATTGTGTTTAAATATATTTGATCTGCCTTTACATCCTTGCTGTTTTCTTTTCTTAGTATTTTTTCCTTTGATATTTTCGCTAGTATATTTTCCAGATTTAATATTTAAGTATCATCGTCACATTATTTATGAGTTAGAATAATAGCTTTAACATGGTAGTACTAATAAATCAAGAGATTTTGATGGTCAATAGAGGTTCCATAAACCATAACTTTATAGAGAAAGTCTTGCATTAGATTGTTAGATGGATCAAAAATCGTTAAATGTATCAATACATTTGAAATTACAAACACATCACCGAATGTAGAGTTTGAATTCAGATTTTTGGCTTGTTGTCTTACACAAGTTATTGTGTTTAATAAATGAGAATCTTCTTGTCCATATAATTTCAATATTATGTAACTTATATTATACCAATAAATACAATGTTAAATATGAAATGTCAAACATATATATTTGCATATATCCAAGTTTACTCTAGTGGTCTCCTATAATATAGAGTTTGCTATATAGTACTACAATGCAGGGAAACAACTACTATTAGAGTAGGTGGGATCCACAACAAATTTATATTTTTGTGCACGAACAAGGAATAAATGTTTACAACCCACAACTTTACAAGTATGACAATCCTCGAGTTTTAAACGGCTTTAATGGACTTTTATGTGAGAATTAAAAGTCAATTATCATATATATATATATATATTGTGGGGCCCCTCGCATCTCTAAAGCCTATTAGCCAACTCAATATTCATTTGGACCACCCTACATCTAAAGCTTAAATCGTTTTCTTTTTAGTACACAAACAAACACAACTAAGTCAAATTTAAATACCAACTTCTCTTTTCTTTTCTTTTCTTTTCTTTTTCTCATATCTCGTCAAAACCAAAGTTTGCGACTCTTTCTCCAAATCACTGGTCGAATCAAAATCCGTTCAGATATAAGCGTGACATCCGCAACAATAACCATCTCAAATTTCATCCCAAACGACATCAATCAAAAACAGTTAAAGTCGACAAACAAATAACTCAATTAACAAATTAAGTGAATGTCTGCTCTACACCTGAACTCATGTTAGAACTTACTCTTTACACTACAAAATGACGAATACCCACAAATTTAGGTTCCAAAAAAAGCAAATGAAAAAGATACTAATAAAGAATTGATGGTTAATACTCTTGTGAATCGGAAGCAATGGAGATTGGACCACTGGAGATGCTGCCATGGCTGTCATCACACAGCGCCAAGGCTCTCTCCAGATTAGCCACAATGTCATTGATGGTAGGCCTATCCTTCCCCTCCAAATGCACGCAATGCATCGCCGTGTACGCCACCAGCTCCACCGCCTCCCCCTCGCTCCCCTCCGCCGCCCCCACCCGCGAGTCCAGTATCCCCCCCACCTCCCCTGCCATGATAGCCGGCACCGCGTAGTCCACCACGCTCATCGGCTCCCCCTCGTTGAATATCGCCCTCTTCCCCGTCAGCAGCTCCAGCAGCACCACTCCCAATCCGTATACATCGCTCTTCGCCGTCAGCACATTCAGCCCGTAGTACTCCGGATCGATGTATCCCACTGTCCCGGCCGCCTTCGTGGGCCGGTAGTCGCGATCATCCTCCGGCCCCATTAGGGACAGCCCGAAATCCGACACCCTCGCAGTCCAATTCGCGTCCAGCAATATGTTTGATGACTTGATATCGCGATGGATTATAGGCGGGACTGCGTAATTGTGTAGATACTCAATCCCACGAGCTGCGTCTAGTGAAATCTTGATCCTAACCTTCCATGAATTCACGAAGCTGCTGCTTTTCTCTACATTGCTCTTGCTGTGCAAGTGATCGTGTAGAGCTCCATTCTTCATGTACTCATACACCAACAGCCTCTCGTCTCTCTCGTGGCAGTATCCCACCAGCCTCACCAAATGCTTGTGATGCAGCCGCGATAGAAACGCGATCTCCGAATCGAATGCGCTCTCCTTCTCCTGAAACTTCTTCGCCTTGGCGCCGGTCTCGCTCCGCTTGATGGCGACTTCCCGGCCGTCGCCCAGTTTCCCTCTGTACACCACTCCAAAGCTCCCGCCTCCGATCTTGTTCTCCGACGAGAAATCACCTGTGGCGGCAACGAGATCCGCGAAGGAGAACTCCTCCGCCTTGTCAGCGTGCTTGGAGGAAGTTCCGCTCCTCTGCCGCCTCATCAGCAGCGACCCCTGCCGCCGCAGAGTGGATGATCGCGACGGTGGGCTGCTGTTGGACGGCGGCGGAGCGGTCATGGTCGGCTGCACTGAGTTGTGGATCTTCTTCTTCCCGAAACAAACACCGGTCCATAAGCAATAAATGACCGTAGCAATCCCGGCGATTGCACCAACCGATCCAACAATGGCGAAAGCCAACAAATCTCGTCTCAAACCCCTCGAAGGGGGGTGATCACTGACTGCCGTAGGCTGCAGAAATGGGGGAATTGAGCTTGCGAAATCGCAATGGCCGCAAATGTGGCCATTTCCAGAGCAGAGAATTTCAGAGCCGGGATACAGACTACACTCACAGGCGGCTTCGACGCAGGGGCCCGGCAGGGTCTTCTGCAGAGGGAGAAGAATCCCGGATGCGTAATACTCGTTAGGCCAGCCAGGGCCCCAGCAAATGATGGAGAAATTGCTCGTGGTTAATCCGCAGGTGAAATCTGGCCCCGCAACAATCGATTCAAATGAAATGTCATCAGTAATTTTACTGGAGAATTCTCCATTTCCATCTCCGCCCCAACAGACCACGGAGCCGTTGGTTTTCCGAATCGCGCAGCCGTGATTGGCGCCAACGGCCAGCCCGCTGAAATCGTGGGCGGTTTCGGGAGGCGTATTCAGTTGGCCGCTGTCGTTGCTGCCTTTGCAGACTAAGCATCCCGTGACATTGATTCCGCAGGCGAATTTCTCGCCGACGTGAATGTTGAGCATCGAGTAATTCTGCATCTCTGTTTGTATCGAATTGGAAATGGCATCATCTCCCCAGCAGAGAACCCTATTTTCAAGACGAGTGACTCCGCAGGAGAAGAGCAGACCGGAGGAAATCAGGCGGAATTGGGAATTTCTGGGAATGAGAGATGAAGAGGCGGAGGCGGTGGTATTTTGGCGCCAGCAGATTGCGTTACCGGCGGAAGATAGGTTCCGCAGCGCGCAAATTTGGGTGGCGCCAACAGCGAGCGAGGTGAGAGGAGCTGAGGCGTTGTTGTAGATTCGTTTGGGAAAGAAGGTGATGTTCCAGCAGAGGAGGCTGAAGCCGCCGGAGCGGAGGCCGCAGAGTGTGTCGCGGCCGCCGGCGACGGCGTCGAAGGAGGTGTTGGGGAGGATGGGGGGAAGAAGGAGGCCGTTGCGCCAGCATTGGATTTGTTGGACGGGGGGCTGGGCGGTGATGGTGCAGATGGTGGTGGCGGAGCCGTAGACGACGGCGATGGTGGCGCCGGAGCCGCCGAGTGCATGGGCGGAGAGGGTGAAGAGGAATAAAGAGAAGGCGGCGATGACGGCAGAAAACGGCGTCGTCATCTAAGGAATGATCGGGAATAATGGCAGTAACCCCTCATTCGTAGAGAGAGAGAAGGGGCAACAACTAGGCGTTGCTAATGGCTAGAGAGAGAGAGAGACAGAGAAGGTCAAGAGTTGTGTGTGTTTACAATGCTACTCTTACTCAGGAAAGAGCTGGCATACTTTTCTTTATTTTGGTACACTTATTAATTTTTTAGGCTTAATCCTATTGTTTAGGTTAAATTATTATTTATTTGTTTATTTTTATTTTTAAATCCCAATCTTAAGTGTTTTTTTTTTTTTTTTTTCGGATTAATGTTCAAATATGGCCTGACTTTTATACTTGTAGGCACTTTATAGCCTAACATTTTAAAATAGTCAAATATGGCCTAAAAAATAATATGTCGTTCCAAATCTAGCCCGGTTAATTCGCACTGTTAAACTTCACTTAAATGTATTTTTAAATAGTCAAATATGACCTAAAAAATGCCCCGTCGATCCAAATCTAGCCTAATTAATTTACACATTTAATCTTCTGTTAAATATATTTTTATTTTTATTTTAACATTAAATAGTTAGGTGAGCAAAGATGCAAATACACCCTTAAACGTTTTCGCGAAGGTCATATACACCCTTAACGTTTGATTTTGATCAATTACACCTTCAAGGTTTGCAAATCCAGGCTAAATGTCCCTACCTTTCGATGGAGTGTTACAAAAATTCGATTTTCATTCATTTATTTATTTAATTAATTTTTATTTACATCTTTTGAAAAAAATATTATTTATTTATTTATTTATTAAAGGTGCAAATATACCCTTAAATATTTTCTAATTTCTTTTTAATAAATAAATAAAATTACTTAAAAAATGTTTAAATGTGTATTTGCACATTTAATAAATAAATACATGAAAGTAGGTTTTCAAAAGGTGAAAATAAAAATTAAATTAATAAATAAACGAAAATAAATTTTTTTAACACCGTTAATTTTTCGTCAAATAGTAAAAGAAACATAAAAGTATATTTAATAGAAGATTAACGGTGTGAATTAATTGAGCTAGATTTGGAACGATGGAGCATTTTTTTAGGCCATATTTGACTATTTAAAATACATTTAACAAAAAATTAACGGTGTTAATTAACCTGGCTAGATTTGGAATGACGGGGCATTTTTGAGGCCATATTTGACTATTTTAAAATGTTAGGCTATAAAATGTCAACTAGTACAAAAGTCAGGCCATATTTGACCATTAACCCTATTTATTTTTTTAGCAAAAGAAGAATGACCTTATTCTAAATCACGCGACGTAATATTCAAAAGTTATGAGAGGGACTAAGACTTTCCGATCATTACATTTTGGAAAAAAAAATAATAGCAAACGACGAGCGCGAGAGAACTCAAAAAATCACATATCGTCTTGCATGCTGAAAAGCTTCGGAAAGATCATCACTAAGAGAATCCCTACCTCCATGAGAATCATACAAAACGTGATTAACAATTTAGGAATTTGCGTTATAGTTGACCTTTGCTACATATGAGTCGTGAGCCTTCGTTTTAGGTTGGGCTTTTTCATATAATCAGTTCATATGGATTCGACTTAATTTGTTTCACTAGACATATATGGTTGAAAAAATTGTGAGTTGCAAGTCAATTAAAGGTACAATTGAAACTAAATGTTCTGATGACTTAATGGATAAATTTCAATGTATTATAAGTTAATATTGTACAAGATACAGTTCTATTAGCTTAACCAACATTTGCCTTCTGAACATGGCCGATCTTCATATTTCGGGGGCTCTAGGAAAAAAATAGGCTATTTAAGAGCAAAATTCTTCGAAGATCATATTTTTTTAGAACTATTTTTCTCGCAAGACATAAACATTCGATATTTTGATATTTTCCATGATACGTGATTAGGTGCATAACTTCTATATGAACTATACAATACAATACAATAAATAAGAAAAAAAGATCAAATAATTATTTAAACAATTAAGATGTTTTAATATTTTGAGAAGCAAAGTCATCAATAACATTATCAAGATCAAGTTTTTCTAATGCCTCACTTACCATGCATAAAATTGCTAGCCCTTCTATATATTTACTACTCCCTCCGTCCACCAAATTGTTTAATGTTTTGACTCGGCACGAGTTTTAATAATGTAATTTGACTTTGTGTAGAAATATGTAGTGAGTGGAATTTGGGTCCCACTTGAATTTGTGTTTAATACATTTAGTGTAGATAAAATAATGATGTTGATATGTGGGGTTAAATGTGGGTCCATCAATGACATTTTTGTAGATGCTATTAGTGTAGATAAAGTAATGATGTTTATGCTTGATGTTAAAAGTGGAATAGAAAAGTTTCCCAAAATGATAAAATTGAAATGTTAAACACTTTGGTGTACGGACCAAAATGGCAAAATATTAAACACTTTGATGGATAGAGGGAGTATTAATTATTTTATCAACTTTTTAATGTTTAAAATTAATTAATTCATAAAAAGAATAATAATATGGAGAGCTTCCATTTTGGCTGTGGTCATCCCATGATAAAGAAGATATTGTGTGGGGAAAAAATAAAGTTAATTATGATGAATTTGAGGTGAGATTGCAACGTCCATTTTGTCCAACAGGATTATTTGGCCCATTTAATTCATAATATTTGTTTTCTGGTAGGTGGTAGGCCTGACCCAATTATAGCCCATAAAATATTGGATATCTTGCGCTTCAAAACCCTTAACCATTTGATAAAATAATAGCATCTTGTTTATATCTGTATATTCCATTTGTCACAATGATATAGCCTCATTTTCTTTTCCCCAATGTTTCACATATGTAGATTCGTTCAAACAGGAAAGGTAAATTTCGTAGGAAATAGGAATGAATCTGGGCCTTTGATTGAGATAAATCAATTATTGAAATTTATATACTCAATTGTGCTAAGTGTTTGTGTTGTGCGTGCCGAATTGAAATTAAGTGAGGTTTGTGTTGTTTGTGTTAAGATGTGATGGATGATGTGCTAGACTAATTTATTAGAATCCGTACAACGAAATAATGAAATATGTGTTAAACTCACATTTTTAAAATCTGTGCAAACTAGTAATAACGATGATGCTAACACATATGAAAGATATGCTAGACTATAATAAGGAGTTTTTCATCATAACCCACTCCTGATTTTAATAATTTCTTTTCGAATGACTAATAGCCATACGGTTACGAGAATAGAAAAAGAAGGATTTGCATTGAGATTTTCCATCACAGTACATACACAATATGTTGTTTACAAAACATATAATCCTTTCTAATTGGACCCAAAAATATTTAATTAAAATGGGTGATACGATTTTTTGCTAGTACAGTTTGTTCCTCACTTTCTAAGTAGAAGGTACTCTATTTGGAAGTCCGAATGCAGAACATACTAATCACAGAAATAGATGAACATAAGACCATTTATAATTTCTATCTAATTCTACGTACCAATCACCTTTTAAAATATTTTAATTCACAGCCAATAATTTAGAGACTTCAATCAACATTTTCTTACAAATGATACCTTTATGCCAGACCATCTGTTTGAAATTATTCCTTTACAAAGTCTATTTTGATACAATGGGAAGAATTTTAAAACTTCATTTATGTCTAAAATTACTTAAATGTATGATATATTTTATTTTAAAAGTTTAATTACTAAAAAATTCACGAAGATCGACCACATTTTGATTTTTGACGCGTTTTATAAATTGTTGTACTTATATCACAACTTCTGAAATACTATGTAATAAAATACACATTCAATACATTTTAACGATGTCAATTTGAACTCAATATTCTTTCATTGTCTAACTCCCTTGTTCAACCCAAGCTTGAAGCTATTTGGAGTAGGTATCATCGTGAAGAACTACAAAGGGGAAATTTGTGTGGCAATTCCAAAACCACACGACCATATTTTAATGTGATGATAGCAGAGGTGATGGCCATTGTGCATGGAAGTTTGGCAAGTTTGGAACATCATATTTCGTCTGTTGAAATCTACACTGACTCTCTTCTTGCGGCCCGATTGATGGTTGATCCGGAGGAGGAAGGGGACCTGTTACCGGATGACGAGACGCAATATGCTTGTGGGAGCCTTCCATACGTATCGAACGACCAATAGGAACAACAACCCTTCGTTTAGCTTAAATTGTGAGTCAATGTTCGCAGCCCGTGTGTTAGACTGCTGACTTCCCTAATTGGTTTAGGGTTATTGTGGTTACTAATATTTCGTGATTTATGAAAGACCTTTTGTCTCAAAAAAATAAAATAATAATTTATTCATTATCGTTGAACGAGTCATATATGACTATTTATTGGCGTGAAATCTTTTTTCCATACACTGATGAAGTCGTGTTGTAGGCTTGTAGCTGAAACATAATATACTCCCTCCGATTCCTTTGTGTTGGCGTCAACTTTTGGGCATACGTATTAAGAAACCACTTTATTAATAAAGTTAAGTGTGAAGACGCCACCTATTTAATACTTAATGATTCCTAACTACCTTTTGAATTTCATTTTGAACTTGTGAAGGGAATCCCTAATTATAATGCTAATTGAGCCCTAACTTTTGCCAAAAATAGAATGAACTAATATAAAAGGATAAATCCAATTGAGTAAGTAGGCCAATACAACACATAACAAAAATCAAAATACGAGTAAAACTTCATAAATTTTTAATTAACATTTAATTTGTACTTGTGTGGCAAAAAGCCATTAATTAAGCTAGTCTCATAATACAATTATGCTTGGTAGAATATATTTGAGATTATTCCTCTACAATGTCCATAATTAAATGAATACGTAAAAATGGTAAAATTTCATCTACAAAGATGGCCGTCATTAAGTTCCTCCGCCGCAATTCGGTGCTGACTCGGGACGACTCGGTGGTGACTCGGCCACCAACTCGCCATCTCCATCATATACATTCTCCGAGTAGCTGCCACTCAGCGGTGACTCACCGCTCCCACTCGCTCGAAACTCACAAAATTCATAGAAGAGAGAGAGGAAATCGAAGAAAAATGATTAGTGTCGAAATTCGTATCACCATACGTTCTTGTCGGAACCCCCGTGCAAGAGGGGACGCGTGTCCGACCAAATATCGAGGTGACTTCTACATCCGACGTGGCAGTATTCCTCGATGGTGGCGAAACGGGCCGGGCTCTTGACATGATCGGACTCGGTCCGGGCCAAGTAACCTAGGATTTCCTCGAAGAGGGATTCGTCGCAAGGGATCGCCAACGGGCCCGCATTGGCGAACCCGAACTCTTCCTCGGCCCGGGCCAACAACTTCCTAAACACGGGGTGGTTTAGGTGCGTGGCCCGGACCACGAAGCGCTTGCAACTCGAGCCGACGGTCACTGCGAGGTGCCCCGCCGGCACGTCGCAGGGGGCCCGTCCGGCCGCCATCGCGGCCTTCTTGCGCCACCGCCGGAGCATCTGCCGGATCCGGACAATGTGGCGAATCTTGCCGCAGGCTGACATTTTTGGTAGATTTAATTTGTTAGAATGAGATGTGAGAAGAGTGTGGGAGGATTTAAAGTTGGGGTAGAGTGGGGTTATATAGTGGTGGGAGGAAAGAAGCATTATAATGTTTTTAAATAAAAGTAGGATTACCCATATGATTTATTTATATGTATATTACGCGCTGACGTTGTTACGTTTCTTTTAGATACATAATTTTAAGAGAATTGAAACGTAATATAAAGTGATGATAAGAATATATATTATTTTAAATTTTGTGAATAATAACGATGTTTTTAACAGGAAATATAATCACTTTGTTGGGACGATCTAAAAGGGAAAACATATATCTTGGGCGGGAGAAAGGGATTATGTGTTCACCTTAAGACATATAAAAAATTGAATAAACTATAATATGTTGAATTAAATCAAGTTTTAAAATTTCTATTTTGTCAAATCAAAATTAAATAGAATTATTCATCACTATTAATTTGTTCATTAGGATTATTTACAAGAAAATAAATAAATATTGTAACAAAGAATAATTGCATGTCTCATTTGATTCATGCCATCATATTCTTTAACATCTAATCATTATTCACATAATTGTCAATTCTACAATAATAACAATAATAATTCGATAAATATTGATTTGCAAATTACATAATTATCGATTAATCACATAATTCAAATAAAAAGTTTCAAATTTGTAGAGTTGGTTGTTATGTTATTCTCCCAATAAAATGGCCATAGGTTGAATCCTATTTACATTATTTTGCTTACTTTACAATTATTATAATTTAGCTTATGACACCGATTCAACGGGTTGCTGCTTGCCAATTTGCATGAACAATTTCTTTTACGAATTTCTGGTAATTTGCATGAACTATTTTAACATTTTCTTGAGAGCCAACTATTTTAACATCTGAAAATATAAGAAAACGAGAGCTTTTACAACGTCGCGGTTGAATCGGTCGAATCAACTAGTCCCGGTGGCGGAGTCAAGGGAAGCTAGGGGGAGTCCAAACACCCCCGACAAATTTTATTTATTTATTTTTACATTATAATTTATCTTTTGAGAATTATTTTTGTATTAGCATTTTTAAGGATTGATTTTTTTCTATTTAAGCCCCCTCCAAGTAACATTACTGGCTCCGCCCCAGACTAGTTCGATTCCGTTTTCTAAATATTGGAAAGATGTGGCCATGGTTTTGGCCTTTTGAGAGGTATAAATCCCCCCTACAAAAGAAAAAAGTTTTGGGTGATAATTTTAATTTTAATAGTGGGATGACAGTTGGTGCTGCTGTCTTTTTTCTGTGGCCATCTCACTAGATTGAGAATCTGAAATTACACAAAATGGCAATACAATTTGACTTTTCCAAAATTTGAGTTGTAAACGAGGCATTGGAATATTTGAAATGATAAGTTGTTTTATACTAAGTTTAAGATTAAATGCTAAATATGTTTATCATCTTTAATGTTATTTTAGTTCACGATATTCTTTTTATATAAATTATTGTAACATAATTTTACTTTGATAGCAAAATAGATGCGTTCCATACATTTTGACAACGAAGTTCCGAACTTAGTATTCATTCCACATTAATAACGCCAAATCATTTTTTCATTATTTTCAAAACTTGGGCTTGTCTAATCTATTGCTACCAATTAAAAATATGTCATTATTGCAACTAATTATAAAATATATTTAAAACTCAAATCGGATCCCAATATTCCTAATTCCGAATTGAACAAGTACAAAAATATCAACCTAAAGTTTATTTGTAACTGAATTCATACTTTCGAATTATGAAATCATCGCACCAACTAAAGTCACCATTTGGTTAACAGTTGTATTTTTCCATGTAAATTATTAATATTTTATTCTATAATATAATAATAGTATAAATTTAATTGTTTTTGATGAATGTTGTTAATGTTAAATGAATATTGAAGTTATGGTCTTGGAGATAGAGAGGAGACAGGTATTGTGCTTTCAGCTCAAACTTTCCTATGTCTTAACGACTCAATAATGGGAATTCTACTTTTTTTTTTCTTTTTTTTTTCTAGAAATAAATAATAAATAAAAAAGAAAGAAAAGGTCGTCTTGTTAATTGTTGTTGTTAATTAACTAATATATGCAGGATGGGTTGGACTTAACTTTGAGTTATTATAGTTTAAGAATTATGTGATATTCTAATTTTAAAAGCCAGCTGTATTTATTTATTATTTAACATAGAGTTCCAAAGAAAGTAATCTAGGAATTTAAAAAGTATTGCGTCATTCTGGTCGATACCATGTTCAATTAAAGCATTTTTAATTGGTTGGTTTATTTTAAAATATTAGAAAAATAAATCTGATACATATGGGGCAGTCAGTTTTCCGATTTGCTATAATTTCTTTGCTTACTAGCATGGAACTAAAGAAGCCAATCCAGATTTTACTTCTAAATTTTTAAAATTTTTACTTTTTGCATGATATTGTTGGAAGTCTTGTGTGTCTTGTGTGTCATAGCTTAAATTCCAAGATTGAAAATGGTAAAAAAAAGTCTATTTATTATTGATTTTCCGTGCGTCCGGTTCCGCTATCAATTTCATTTTTTTTAATAATATTTGTTGTGAAATAAAATTTTATTATTATATAATATTTTCTACGTTCCATTTTCAATTGGCACTCTACTTTTTGTACATTTTTTAAAAAACCTTTTATTAAAACTTTAATAGTGTTGGGTTCACTCCTCTTGACTAATTAAGTTTAGAAAACTTTTAAAAATAAAGAAATATTTAATTTTTTGTACTTTTAGACTAAAAAATGGACTAATTTATGACAATATGGCATGTGTTAGTACCAATTGGAGCGGGATAATCCAATTTGACAAGTGTGTCAATTGAAATGGGACGGAAGGAGTACATCATGATTAACATTTTATACTAAAATATTATATTTTTTAAAAATTATACTACTCTATCATATTATATTGAATATTTAGGTTTAAAAAATAATTATTTTAATTGATTATTCTAAAAATTATGAGTTTTTAAAATTTTATTTTTTTATTACAAATATTAATTATTTTGTATTATGGATAATAAATTTTTATTCTACAAAAAATATTATTATAAATAGTAAAATTAATAGCGGGACACCGTGATATATAGAAAATTGTAGAATAGAGGAATCCAACCGAAAATTTAGAGTTCTTTTCAAATATTACTCAATTTCTCCTTTAACTACGACGAACTTCTTACCCTTTGAAATTTTAAAATCTAACGGTAGCTGAAATGATCGATCTAAAAAGTTTTTATTTTGTATTTTGTCTGGAACGAGAATGAATTGTTGGCAAATTTCTTTATCTGAAAAATATTACTACAAAGAATATTTAAATATTTAATTATGGCACTATTGAATAAAGGAGCCGCAAGGTAGGGATGGGCTGCAGCGAAGCAACAGTAGTGGTAGCCGTGTGGTGTTTATTTCTTTTTTTATGCACACGAATTCTAGAGGTAGTTGGCTTTGGCCATATTCCAAAAAGAAAAGATTAGATGCTTCCTTTTTTTCTTTTTTAATTCAACAGCCACAGAATAAGATACAGAAACTTAATAAATGTAGAGCCATTACAAATGTTTCTAATAGTTAAATACTATTGTTCAAAAAAGTTACAAAAATAAAATAATTAAGTAGTATATCCTAAACATCTGCCATCAGCCATGTGAAAGCCTCCAGCCCTATCAATCATTTTCTTTAAAATTCCAATGCTAGCAGCCAAAACTTTCCCCTCTCTCAATGATCTATCTCTTGATCCTTAATTTGCTATTTATTTCCATATTAATCATGATTGGTGATCATATACTATGTTCATTAGAGCCTGACGTGTGTCATTTATAAGTATGAAACCACATTTATTATGTTTATATTATTGTTTTGACTTATACCAGTTTCTTATTTAATTTTGTAGGTTCAGATAATCGAAGATATATTAATGCTGCAAATTAAAATTAAATACCCACTGTATTAACTTGCTAAATTTCATGTGAAATATATTTGATTTATAAAGAACTGACTAATACTTTTGGATGTTGATTTGGATGTACAACTAATTTAGTCATTTTTATCTGAAGTGTACATGTCCCTTACACATGCATAAAACTGGATAAAAGATTGGATTTGTACATGAATCATTACACAATAATTACTGCAAATTTAATTTAATTACAATATTTTCAAAATTTAGCCGTGAAAAAGATGATATATATTTATCGTGTTTTTAAGATTTCGATTGTCAGTTACAACCGTAGTTTAATATAATATATATAGAATATTGAAAATTCATTTTTTTCATTAAATTACCTTTTCCGACAAAAAACATATTAGTCGATTAAAAATTACGACTAGCATTACTCGTTAGTCTTGCATGATGTCTTTTTTGTTGTATGCAATATCGTGTACATACTTATGTATAATTTTATCTTGTCATTT
This sequence comes from Salvia sclarea, assembly GCA_036873715.1. Classification (NCBI taxonomy): domain Eukaryota; kingdom Viridiplantae; phylum Streptophyta; class Magnoliopsida; order Lamiales; family Lamiaceae; genus Salvia; species Salvia sclarea. The sequence continues at coordinate 2,639,176 of JAYJMF010000001.1, read as the reverse complement.
GCAGTATTTTTGCAATAAGTCATGCAGAGTTTCTGTTTTGTTATATGTAGTATTCATTCCGTCCCATAGATATTGGTCTATATTATTTGGGCCCAAGAATTAAGAAAGAAAGAAAAGTGGTGATAGAAATATATATATATATATATATATATATAGGGGTGGGCTAAAATAAAACCCTCCTTAAAATAAGAACTACGAACCAATTG
>JAYJMF010000001.1:2598848-2617733 GCA_036873715.1 Salvia sclarea | reverse complement strand
GTTGCACAGAACGTATAAAGTTGTTGCACAGTGTTGTGCAACAACTTTGTTGATATTGTGCAAAACAATTATACATTGTGTGCAACTCTCGTAATATTTCGCACCTTCTCACGGAAAAATGCCTTCTCACGGTAACCCACCTATATATATATATATATATATATATATTATAATAATATGTAAATTGATTTTTTTTTTGTTAAAAATGATTATTTTAAGTTGATTATTTCAAAATTAGGATATACTCTTTTTGCATTGCGATTTTTTTGTAATAAATCTTATTAAAATAGTAAATTTTAGAATGAGACATGGAGATGGGACCTAGAATTTAGGACTGAGTTAAGGATCTCAGCCGATCGTTTTAGAGGGAATTAATAGAATAAATGTGTAAGTGGAGAGGAATTACAAAATGACATCACTATTTCACATATTTGGCGCCGGAGGCTTGCTCTCTGATGATATAAGTGAAAAAAAAAAAAAATCATTTCTCAGCCTAATTTTTTTTTTTTTTAAATGTCAGGTATTTTTTTAAAGCATGAAATCCGGATAAAGGAATTATAAATAACCATATTTTAAGTTGTACTAATTAAATGTTAACTTTTATGAAATTATAGGATGTTTGATCCAATCATTATTTCCTATGGAAAAGGACAGCTTCCTGCCTTTCTAGGCAAACCTGAAACACCCGTGGATGTTGTAAGCACTAAAACCCTATATCCCATACTCTATGTCTTGCATTTGTATGAAGATCCAATTAATTACCATGTTACAACAATATCTCTTTTAAAAACAATAATAAATCCACTTCATATATTTTACACTCCCTCCGTTCCGGCGAGCTTGTTATATTTCTTTTGGGCACAAGATTTAAAGTTTGTGGATAATAAGGATGTCTTAAAAATGAAACGCAGCAAACTCGCTGCAACGGCCTGAAAAGAAAAACGTAGCAAGCTCGGTGGGATGGAGGAAATATATTACAATAATGCTTCATTTCACGTTCAAATTATTTTCTTATGATCAGATTCCGTTGGACATCGTCGTGAACACGATAATCGCGGCTATAGCTAAGCATGGTCTTATGGGAAAATCAGAAGTGAATGCCTACCAATTGGCTTCTCATATTGTCAATCCATTGCGATGGTCCGAATTTTTCGAATATATTCACGAATATTTCAGGTCCGAGCCTCTAACAGAGTCAGAAAGTTTTACTCGAATCAATTACTACGATGTCACAAAAATAAAATATTTCAACAATTTCGATGAATTTTCGAGCTATACTAGAGAGGAAATATCTCGACGCTTTTGTGTTGGTCCGAGGGCAGATCAAATCAAAATACAAAAGCAATGCAAAGCAAAAGCTGCGTATGCTGAGAACTTGTGCAAAATGTATGAATTTTTGGGATTCTTCAAAGCAAGGTATGTACGATTATTATTGAATCGGTGCCTCATATTCCTTTTTGAGCTGTCCAACTATAAATGGCTTAGCCTTTTGAGTCGTTCCAACTATAAATCGGCTATAACTGGCTCATATATAATTTTGGTGGACTCCGTACACACAAAAACATTGTTTTCTTAATCTATGTGCAGAAAATAAATGAGATAGAATATTATCTTTATATCACCTAATTAATTTGTATGCGTTGTTACACAGATTCGATGCCGGCAACACGAGGAAGTTATTGTCTGAAATGTCGAAGGAGGAGAAGAAGAACTTTGCAATTGATGTAAGAGAAATAAATTGGAGAAAATATCTTCAAGAGATTCACATTCCTGGTTTGAGAAAACATGTGCTCAATGAAAAAAGAATATCTAACTAAGAAAACTTTATTAATATATTATTTTATGATGCATATGTTTCCCCTTTCGTATGGTGGGACATGATTGATTTTGTAAGTTTCTTCAAATTTTATCATTGTGTTGTTTACTTAAAGCATTCGAGGGTATGTATCAATAAACCCATATATTTTTCCTGAGAACATATAAACCGCGTGACAATTGTAATTATAAAAGAATATTTCGAAATTTCATTTAAGAATTTTGGAGATGAATGACTTTCTTTCTTCTATTATATCTTTTGCATTTCCTTTTTGGCTGCCATTGGAAAAATTATACAGACTTCCTTTCTTTGGTGTCATTCTCAAACCACATAGGACACCAAGTCATAGCACAATAATCTCAAATTCCACATTAATCACATAATTCATCCAAGTGACCAAATATCATAACACAATTATTCAATACTCATCAAAGACTTCCATACCTATTCCTACTATCAATAGCTTCAAGGAAACACATTCATCATAATAAACCACTTGAGAATTCAAATCTGGACAAGCATCAAGTTTCACAATGGAGCAGTCTACTTTCCCCATTTATTAAAAATAGTATACCTTGTCCAAAGCTCTTCAAATTTTACACACAAGATCCTGGGGTCAGTTACTAACTATTGTAAACATTTGAAGTTAGGATATATTCTATAACTTGAGATATTAAGGGTTTAGTAACTGGACTTCAGTGAGAAAACAGTAGTGTGCAGTGTAGGGAAAATAATTTTAGAAAATACCTAAGGCTCAAAATAGATAGTGGAAAAATCCCTATACTTACAAGACTGAAGAAATCAATTGGGGGAAAAATTCCAAGTTAGTTTGCTAAGTAAAAATAGGCCTAATAATTTGTGCTATCCAACTGTCATTCCAAAATGGCAGTTTTGTGCAAGGTTGAAGGGAAATTTTGTAAAAATAGATTTAGGTTAGGTAAAATTGTAGAAAATTTACTAAAGATACTAGAAACCTATTCCTACCTTGGTAAATTTTTGGAAGCCAAAAGATGAGTTTAAATGGGGCTACAAGTTGATGAAAACCACTACTTCAAAGCTGTACTTATACAGTGACAGTTTTGAGCAGAGTTTTGATTAAATTCGGGAAAAAATAATTTTAGACTGAAATAATTCATAGAAAAATTATCAAGCATACTAGACTCTCTGATCTAACTTAGGTAAAAATTTGGTAACCAAAAGAAGTGTTCAAGTTAGCTAACAAAGGATGAAACACCATATTTCAAAGCTGTCACTGATATAGTGACAATTTTGAGCAGAGATAGAAATTAAATTGGAAAAAATAGTTTTGGGCAACCAAAAATCGGGAGGAAAATTACTGAACACAATAGACACACATATTCAAATTGTGTTAAATTTTCAAGGTTAAAAGAGCAGTTTAACTAGTTCGAACAAAATGGAGAAGGAAGGGGAAAGAAGCTGTCAAAATCTGGAAGTTAACATTTTAATACAAAAACATGAAATTTTATACCAACATACCTCAAGCTCGAAATTTCACTTAACACACTTCAATCACATCATCAAAACTCAACTTTTTCACACAAGAACAACATGCCATTATCACCAAAAATCAGTTCACACCATTTATCATCTCAACATCTTCATCGTTTCATCACATAACATAATCAACACATAATCAACCTTAAGTTGGAGCACATATTTTTACCTACTCATAACAATACTTATAACTACCTAGATCTACACATATCCACTCCTCATCATACTTATACTTGAAGGAAGAACATGTAGGAGCAGATCAAACATTAGCACATTCGAAATTTACCACCAACATCACCAACAAACTTCATTTTATACTTCATCAAACAACTGGGGGTGTCATAACATTACAAGAAAATTTTCATACCATCTTCCATCTCACAATCACTTCCAATTTATCATGCAACAACACCAAGACACATATAACATATACTGGAGTATGAAATTCAAAACAACTACGTCAATGCATCAAATTATCTTAGATCCACCTAGAACTATGCAATCTCATACATTTCAATCATATAGGAGTGATCATATCATAACAAATTCACATAATCCATCATATCATAAGTAATTCACATAAAAGGAATTATGCGGAAAGGAGATGAGAAAGTGATAGGCGTATGAACTAGAGAATTTAAAAAGGTGTTTGATTAATGCATTTGGTTAAGAAGGTTTATGCATGAAATGATGGTGTGATATCCAAAGCACTTAAGAGTCTAAGTTCTACTACATTATTCTAATTCCCAAAATAACAATTCACATAAATTACAATAACAAAAAGTACACGTAGAAATAAATAAGGAATCTAAGTCACATAATCCAGTTACTGAAATTGGATATAACAGTTTAAAGACAAAAATAGTAATAAGCGTCTTAAGCACATAAGTACTTTATGATGAAGTAATTTAATATTGCCCGTAAGAGAATAAGTAGTGAAAAAGTTTTAAAAATCTCGTATTTTTTAGCAGCCTGTTTTTTGCGGAAGCTAAGAAGTGAGTATAAAACCAAGTATATATATATATAGGAAGAGGTTCAAATGAGAACCTCATTTTATATGGAGAATAGAGAACCATTTTCAGCCCTTAGATCATGAAATCAACGGTGGATGCATCTCCTTTGGTTGATAAATGCATGTCTGATTTCGTGGATGCATCTCCTTTGGTTGATAAATGCATGTCTGATTTCGAATCCTAGAGGGGGCGTTTTTTTTTGTTTTTTTTTCCCGTGCATGTCATTTACACTAAAAATGCACCTAGTTTCTACGTTAAATGCATGTGTTCTCCATTCTCCATTTTAAGGGTGGTTTTCTATATAACCAACCCCTATACATATATATATATATATTCATATGGGAGAGGGTTCAAATGAAAACTTTCTCCTATGTGTTAACTAGGAACAGATTTAGATCATTCATTTTTTCTATAAACGGACAAAAATAGTTGATGTTTTCAATGTTGTTTTATTCATTTTAGTATACAAAAGGGTAATAAAGTAATTGACTTATAAGAAATAATCGTAAATCCCCTTAATGGTGGGATCTTTCCATCTAAATCATAATTTAATTGCGGATGGCAACGGGTCAGGTTTTCGAGGGTACCCGCACTTACCAAAGCCTGTTGGGTCGGGTTTGGGTAAGTATAAAATGAGTTTGGGGCGGGTATGGGTTTGGAGACTAATACCCGTGATGGATTTGGGTTGGGTTTGGGAAATTAGCTATGGGTACCCGCTACCCGAACCCATTTACATATAATATAGATTTTATATATATGTTCACTTTTTTATACATAATAATACATTACATATATTACATTTGCTCTCCATTATGTAACGTCAAGCCTCAATTCATCTCTTAACTTATAATTTTTTCTCATATGATAAATTAATTTATCCAAAATTCTAAACAATCTTAATTCTTTCATCTTATTTACTCACTCATCTCTTTACGATTTGTTATTAGGTTAGTTTGAATTCTTCCAATTTTTCCCTTATAATTAAAATTTTTCGGTAAAATTTACATATTTTTTGGGGTTTCTTGTTTGTTATTTTGAATTTGTTTATGCTTACAAATTAAAGGTAATGTACATTAATTCGTCTTGTTGTTATTATCATGTTTATTTCTTCGTGTTATAGTTTTCATGAATTGATCACTGTGTATCAAATATCATGATAGTTTATATTTAATTATTTTATAAATCCAAATGGATTTGGGTGGGTAATTAGCGGGTATTACCCAATGGGAATGGGTCGGGTTTGGGTCATAAAGTTAATACCCGTGACGGGTTTGGGTCGAGTTTGAGTTTGAAAATTTTAGACGAGTTTGGGTTTGAAAAATGCTTAATGGGTGGGTACCCAACCCATTGTCATTTCTAAATGGCATCACTAATTTAAAATAAAATTTTAACGCTCTCTCTTTCCTAGATTACGCAATATCTTGTATTCCATTTATTCTATTTTTTTCATATTTTTTGGCAATGTATTGCTAACAAGCAAAACTGGCATTAGACTTGCAAATATATCAGTAATGTTGGAAATTATAAAAACTAAAAAAAAAAACATGTATATTCAGAAATACTCTTATAAACTAAATACACTAAATTTAATTGTGTAAGCAATTCTGAACATTGAAAAAAGCAACTCTCTGTAGATTTAAAATATTTAGAGTTTGAGTACTTTTTAATTAACGTTTTATATTTGATTGACTATCATAATGTCATTGACATTTGTACTACTTCTTTTAAATTTTCTTAATACATTGCTTATTCATGAAACTTTGTACACAATAATTCAATTTACAAATATAAGCAATTTAGGAAATTAGAAAAAGCAATTAAGCTTACATCAAAATGTTCTCCCCGACTAATTAATCCTCAATACATGACCCAACAATTAGCAACAACATATATTCTTTTTTTAGGTAACTAATATTTTATGATTAAGCAATGCATAGTTATATATAACCAGATGCTTAAATCAACAACAAACGACAACATAATATTTATTAAGCAAGACATAAATAAGATATAAGCGACGCATAAGTAAAAAAATTAGCAACAATCTGATAATTTTTAGGTGCATAGTATTTTATCAATTAATGTATAAATAAAAATAAGCAAATCCACAACCAACAATCAGCAACATGCTAGTATTTATCAAGCAAAGCAAAGTATTTATCTAAGCAAAACATCAACTCTTGTTTTTATCAGAAATCGTAATATATAAACTAAAAAAGCATCAACTACGATTATGATAAGCATTTGAAGGCAGGATTGAAAGCAAACACACCACAGTTAATAGCACACTATATGTCATGAGCTCAAAAGACAGTCTACATGCATCGTTCTTCTCCAGTTTATGATTCTTGTTTTCAACGCTTTGTTCCCAAATTGATGTTGCGATTGGTTGTAGGCTTGTAACAAGATTTTGATATGGAAATGATCTTATATATGAACAATTTGGATATAATTTCACGTCCCCTATCACCGCCATGAAAAACGATAGTATGGGAGAATGAGTCTTGCAAATTACCTTTCTATCCTATCGATAATCATCACCCAATTGTAAGATTTAATCTATGCTCTATAATTTGATTGGACGAATGCTTTAGATTAGTTCCTAGTTAACACATAGGGGATGGTTTCTATTATAACCCTCCCCTATATATTTATATATATATTATTAAAGAAAATCGATACCTTAACCGGTACTACCAGTTAACTAGTACTGTACCGGTCGAATCGGTTAAGGTATCTGGTACCATCAAAACCACTTTTTCGGTACCGGTTAACTGATTTTTCGGTACCGATTAACCGGTACCGAACCGTATACCACCCCTATTTCATCGTACCAACACTTCCTAACATTGTATTCACAAATCACAAGTACAACTTGGCGAGCCTACCAAATGGGCTCTCTAAATAATTGTTCTAAATATGTACCGCGATATTTATCGGTTTATTGGCGAGTTTGATCCCGTTAGCGATAAGTATAGCTTTTATGGTCCTGTAAATACCCAATTGTATGCTAAGGCTTTATTCAATCAATGAAAATATAATTATATGAAAAGCAATATCGTTTAATATTCTATTCTCTGATATATATAATGGGACATGATCATTGGCGGACAGGTAGAGGTGGCGAGTGGCTTAAGCCACTATTCAAGCCAAAAAAATGATTTTATACTTACAAAATCGCCAAATTTTATATATTATGTAGATCATTATGCAAAAGCCTCTGTCACAAAAATAATTTTTAGGAAAATTATTATCTCAAAATTTTTAGCTCGATAATTAAAAATATAAGCTCAATTAAAAATATTTCCTCTGTCCGCAGCAGGACATAATTATAGTAAATTGTGTTAATGTCGATCCCACATTAATTTCTCTCAGGTCAGAAATTTATATCATGTTATATTTACGAGGCACACTCCCGTGCAACAGGTCGCACACTGTGCGATCGGTCAACGGATCCAATTGATTGTTGATCGAGCCGTTGACTTTTCGATTCTTTTTTTATATAAATAATAGGAGAGCGTCAGGTGCTAAGTACCATTTTTTATTACTAGTAGTGCCATTTTATATAATTGGTAGTGTCATTCGTACAAGTATTAGTGCCAATTCAAATAATAAATAATGCACTATTATTTTTCTAAAACCATAACCCATAAAACTAAACCCTAACCCCTAAACATTAAACCCTAACCCCTAAAATAAAATCCTAACCCCTAAACACTTAAAACTAAAACGGCACTGCTAGGCATAAAAAATGGCACTTGACATTTTTCAAAACGGCACTGCTAGGCATAAAAAATGGCACTTGGCACTTTTATGCTCTTTTTAAAACACGGCACTGCTAGGCATAAAAATTGGCACTTAGCTCTTTTCAAAACGACACTGTTAGGCATAAAAAATGGCACTTGTAACTTTTAGGCACTTGGTACTTTTTAAAACACGACACTGGTGGGCATAGAAAATAGCAAAGCTGGGTATAAAAAATGGCACTTCGCACTTTTCGCAAAAAATCAAAAAATCAGAAAATTAAAAAAAAAAAAAAAATCGAAAAGTCAACGACCGGATCAACGGTCAACGACCCGGTCAACTGTCAACGCGGGCCGTTGACCGATCGCACGGGTGCAACAGGTTGCACCAAAATATTTGCGTACCGGATTAAATCCTCTAATCTATGACATTTAGGGTTTTCCATCACTATCATAATTTATGGAACCAAGAAATCAAAAACAAAATCAGATTTCGATTTCGAAAGTTAAGAAAGTCTGTATTTCTATATCCGAATCTTAGGATTAAGACTCGGTGACTGTGGTAGTAGCTACCTTTATGTCTTTTTCTTAAAACAATAAATTATTCGTGTACATACCTCAGGGGTGTATATAATTAGTCCTTGTAAATGGGGTGTGAAAAATGCAATACAAATGAGATTCTTTTAACCAAGGGAATGATGCAATTTATTAATTCGTGATCAAACTTATATATATTCATGAGCTACCAAAAGAATATAGTATGATTTAGGGAAAATTGCAAGTTAAATCATGAATTGTACCTTCAAATACAATTATAATATACGATTTTTGAATCTTGACAATTAAATATTTAACCTCTCAACTTTTTACAATTTGCACTTATGTCATTTTTTCAGTGAACGGAAATCTCACTCAACGTCGATTAATGCTATGTGGACTTAAAAAATGTCATGTCCATAATTAAATCTTGCAATTAAATACTTAAATGCGTCCGTTAAAGTCCCGACCCCACCCATGAAATTATGCAAAAAAAAAAAAACAAAAAGAGCTAACTCGCCTCAAATAACAAATTGTGAAGTTTTTATTATAAATTTATATCTCTTCTGAAAGTGGTTAGAAAGTACCCTTTATGACAAATATTTTTGTCAGGCGGCCTGACCGTCAGGCCCATAGTACTTCATGTTATATGAATTAGTACTTTATTCAATATATATTGGTATTCTATATAAATGAACTGTGTTTTAAGTGATACTTCATGTTATATGAAATGATAGTACGTGTATTAGTGAATGGTACTTTGACCTGACAGAAATGTGTCTCACCCTTTATTTTTTCTGTACATTAGAAAGGAAAATAAGAATTAACACTGCTTCTATAAGATGGCTTCTCCATTAACACAATAATATTTACATCAAAATGCAAGTTCATACAATATGAATTAGATTACATTTTAAAAAGAAAATAAACATTTAAATTGAAAAATAATGGAGGGGCTAAAAAATACCCTTTAAGAAATATAAAACCTATAAATCAGCAAAGAAATGGTAGTTAGTGGAATCAACAGCAATGAGCCTGAGCGCAGCAATGGCGGCTGCAAGAGACATGATTCCGAAGAAAACAACGTTAAACCAATGCCAACTCTTCTGCAGCGACGTTAGCTTATGCTTCCTCGCCACCAGATACATGTGGTTCGCCAGAATGAACGTAAGAGGGAACGTGCTCAGCGCCCCCGTGAGGCTCATGAAGTCTCCCAAGAACGGCAGCAGTGCTGAGACGAAGGTCGTTATACCCAAGTAACCGCCTCTCACCACGATTCTGAATAACAAGTTGCGTGCTGCTAGAGCACTTCCTTTCAGTTCAAACTTCGTGTCTAGATATTCGTACATTGGACTTGCAAAGATCTGTATGGAACAATTAGAGCCATGTTTTTTTGTTAATCTTTGAGGCAAAGTTCCAATCCATCTTAGTAAAGAATGAAATTTCTTATACTATTCTTAACTATCTAGGCTATATCCTCAATAACAGACGCCCCCTGAGTATATATAGAGTAAAGGATGTGAGGATTAATGCTTACGTGCAAAGCAATGATCGTCTGCAAGAAAGCTGATATGTTGGCCGCGGCCTTCAACCAGACTGGGCCATGAACATTGTGCAGCAAGTAGGCCGATGCCTCTGATCCATAAGCCCAGTAGCCAATGAAGGTGACAGCATACATTGGCAGAACTCCAGCCGTGAACTGGAAATACAGAGCTTTCAACATGTTGTCAACAACGGGCTGTCTCACTGTTGCCTGTCAAGAAGGTGGAATCGATTGTGACTGATTTCATTAGCAAGCTAAGATTAGACTAAAGACGTACGAGGCTGAAAAGTTCTTCAATTTACTTTAGGTACGAATCATTCTAGAGCAGAACACGTGATGTACGAGTTGTTGGTGATACTATACAGGAAAGAAAAGAGAGCCAAGTGAGAGCAGAGTAATTTTATTATTTGACATAGGACATTGGGAGCTAGCAGATGCCAAAAGATAGAGATATCTGCATATTTTTAGCATAAGAAATGTCTAGATAAAGCACGTCTCAAGAATCCGAGATTTCTGTAGGACCTGTATTTCTGGAAGCATTCCAGTATTGAATGCGAAAACAAGGTTTGCCGATGCACCAATGGTAGTAAAAATTTTGCTTGTAGTTGTCCCGCGAATAGTGTAATCTCTGGGCGGAGCTTCAATGCCTGTAAAATAAATGAGCTACTCAGAGAAAAGAAACCAGCACGGATAGACAACCGAACTCAGCATTTGAAATAATGACGATATCCACTACCGGTGGGGCAGCTGATTCTAGACATCAGGGAACATCAGAGGTGTACAATTCATCGACAAAAAAAAGCATGCACATAAATCTTAGACATGAACCAAGATGTTGATTACCAAGAGCACAGTCATCTGTTGATTTAATTAATTCTATAAAAAAACAGCATGTATTTTCTCGTCTCCATACAAGTACTCACATCTGTATAAAAATCACGCGGCATTTAAAAAGATGTTGCTTTAATTTGAAAAATTGAGTTATAACAAGGAAACAGCCATACCATCTTTCAGAGCCAAAACAAATGCGGTGACAATGTACACCAAACTAAAAATTGTCGAAAATGCCAGCCATGCTCGTAGTGCTGATAAATGGGGCACAGCAACTGCAAAAAGAATGCACGCGAAGCCAGAAACTGCAATGCAGTGTGGAAGCTTCATGCCAGATTCTTCTTGGAAAAGAGCATAAAGAGCCTGCATATAATGTCAATGGAATCAAGGGATCATCTCAAATCGTAATAGCTAAGCTGGGGTCTGCTATACTTTTTATAAATGAAAAACTACAATTCAAGAGTTTAAACAAGTTACCTTGAGGGCACTGCCGGCTAAAATGATGTATCCAACATTGATCATGAAGAGGTTAATATACTGCAGAGCCCAAGTAATACTATAGGCTTGGTCACCTACAATACAGAAACCGAACTTAGTAAATAGTGCTTTGAGAATAAAGGATATTCGATTCATCTCTTTCTGAGCTGGCTCATTATTTGCTCTTACCGTATATAAATCCTGCAAGGTCTCTGTATCTAATGTGCCTCTTTCCTCCGTATTCATGAAGCTTGGCAACTAACATGTTTGCGTACAAAGATATTGCTGTTGCTAAAATTAGTCCGACCACACCACCAATCCAACCTAACGGAACCATGATAGTGCCAGAGTATCCCAACACATACGCACTGTTTATCCCCGTTGTGAGGACAAACCCTACCTGGAACCATGAATCTACAGGCACAACAACAAACGTAATCTCGGAGTAAATAACAGACCACCCAACTATTGCATTAGTTTAGCTTCAAGCAAATTAAAAGTTAATTTGCATCACCGTGCCATCAACGAAAATGGTGACTGGCAAATATAAGATGATGTAAGGCATCCCCAAATTGAACTGCTAAAATGCATACAGTAAACAGAGATTAAAACAAAAAAACGGAAATCAAAAGATCATCACCCAGATTGCTTCTTATGATCAAAGCAGAGACTGAAAATCAAAGAAATGAATTCTTCAATCTGCGACCCCACAAACATTCAATCACAAAAGTATAACCAACTTCAAATGGGCATGAGAAATATCAAGAAAAAAAAGTGACCAATAAACCGATTCCCAGAATTTTTTATACCAAATCGCACACAGCCAATTAAAGAAGATAAGTTAAAGTTTAAGGAGCTGAAAACAAAAAGAAAAGCAATAAAAGAACCTTGGCTGATTTGATGGGCGGTATCAGAAATCTCAACAATGACAGAATCCTTAGAAGAATAGGCGCCGCTGACGGCGTCGTTTGAATCGGCAGCAACAACCATTTCCGCTCGCAAAAGCGCCGATGTAATATCGCCTGAATTGAGGCGCAACCCACCTTCAAAACCAACATCAAACACCATTCCTACAACCAAAAACACACAGTGGTACCAGTAGCAGTAGCGATGCTTACAGAGGTAAGAATTGGGGTCCTTTCGTTTTTCGGTATGCAACTGATTTTACCGCAATTTCTAAAACTTAATGCTTTCATGTCAGAGCTCGACGTCCGTCCACGCAACTTGCTGATTTCATATCTATACTTTTTTAGGAATTTTCGATATATTTTCAAAAAAAAAAAACAAAAGAAAATTAGAACAATTGTAATATGTTTTGACAAGTAACTACTAATGTGTTCTTTTGTTTGTTGTTGCTGTTTATATATGGTTGCTTGCTTTAAATAGATCCGCATTTGTCTGAGTGTTTCAACCCATAAGAGTAGTAAATTGCGTTTGATAGATCCATTTGTCCGGGTGTTTCAACCCTTGAGAGTAGTAAATTGCGTTTGGTTTACCGTTAGACATCTAAAGTTAGATGCTCATTCTCTATTTCCTTATATTCTTTTTTATTTGGATAATTCTTTTTATTCCATTCAACACGTAATTTCAAAGAGCACTACATTATTATTTTGAGACAATGCTTGAAGATAAGTCCACTAATATATTTTTATAATACATTTTGATAAATTAAAAAAATAATTCTTTTACCATTAAATATTTATTTAATAAAATAATTAATTTGTAAATTTTAAATTCTAGATATTCTATGTAAATTCTAAAGATAATAATAATAGTTTCTAATGTCATATTTGCATGCCTAATATATATGACACTCTTTAAATAAGATGATGATTAATTTATAATTATAAGACGTCAAATCAATTACCAAAACTTACCAATACATTTTATTTCAATGACCATAATTATTTATCTACAAATTTCTGTAAAAAGATATAGATATGTTTTCTTTCAAATTTAGACAAATCTAGAAAATATTTATAAAATATTCATATTTATAATCTAGATAATACAGGTGCAATTATTGGATGGGCCCATATGTTAGAAAAGCCATGTGCTTACTGTTCTAATTTAATCAGCAACAGTGTGAATGTTTTCATTTCTTTTGAAATATAAAGCTTTAATCAGTATAATATAACAAAACGTTAATAACTATAAAGTCTATAACGTATCGTATAAGTGATCTAAACTGTACTACAGTATATATGGGTCATTTATTCGTCAAATATAAGTACAATGAATTGTGATCAAAGATATTGGTCTATTCATTGGATTATGTTATTGGCCAACTCACCTCATAAACCCAACAAATTATGCCAAAATATCATGCCTAAATATCTTATCAAAATTATCTTATCATAAGTCCAACAAATAAATTATGCCTAAATATCTTATTAAAATTATTTTATCAAAATTATGCCTAGATATCTTATCAAAATTATCTTATCATAAATCCAACAAATTATAATTTATTGAGAAAAATTGAAAATGAGGTAATTTAATTAAGATATATGGGCATGTAAGAAAATTGATGTGTACAAAGGAGAAAGAGGGTGTTTAGAAATAAAAAAAAAAAAAGTAAAAATGAACACATATCGATTTTTGGCATGTGTACAAAGGAGAAAGAGGGTGTTTAGAAATCAAAAGAAAAGTAAAAATAAACACATATCGATTTTTGGCATAGTAGTTGGCTGTTATACTACTACCGGTGGTAGTAGTAGCATGTACAAGCATGGATAAAACCCATGATTAAGAAGATATTTGTGGTTGATGACATCAGGAGAAAATTGGTGGTGCAATCGTCTTCCATTAAAATAATTTAATACGATAAAATCTCTAGTGGGACACCAAATCAAACATACAGCTATCTGAGACGAATGATGCACATTTAAAACCTCAACTTTTGACTCATCTAGCATTTGAATTTAAAAGGTTATTGTCACATATGGTAGCATAGTAAAATTAATGCACAACACAAATTAAGATGGCTATTTTCTTTGCAAGAATACAAAGAACAGAGCAACCAAGTTTTACCATAACACAAGAATATTGCATGGTGGGACAAAATAGATGGGAAAAGTGGATGCTTTATAGTAAGCTAGAAGCATCCTACATTACAATATGAGTATAACCCTAATCAAATCTGCATCGCACTTTAGAGAAACATAAGTGTTTTATCAGTAGTGAACAGCAATAGCACGAGATAGCAACATCATGCATACAATTGATTTATAATGTCTATTTCCTGATTAAGAATGTAATAGAATCTAGCTAGAGGCCACAATTTGCAAATAGAAATGGGATGCAAATTCTATGTCCTTAATTCCTTATACATACATATAACCTATAAGAAAGAAATGGAAATCACATCTTACTCGAGAATTCAGAAGTATACTGTTCTCCATCATCGCGTAATTCTACACAATATTCATAGTCGGGCTTCCGTAGATAAAGGTTATAGCAAATTCAAAGTTACCAACATAGACTAAGATCCTATGCTTCTAGTGAATAGGCCATCATCTCCCGAACCGCAAGGGAAGCCTTTCTCGGTCGGAGCATACCATTTGCACCCGCTTCTCTAAAAACGAATACTATTAACTTTTACCTACAACAAACTGCATAACTTAACCTACAACATCTCACACAAATTCATGCCAACACTTCACCATTGACATTTTGTTTGACACTTCATTCCTAGATGGTACCATTTTGATCAGACAATAATTCTTCAACCAACAAGATACCCTCAGTTGATGCCAAGCTCGAAAGGAAAATAACAACCCAAAATATGCACAAACTCAAACTGCTTCCATCCATGGTTCAACACAGCCAAAAACTACACAATCCATCACATTATATTACAAAACGTAAAGCACATAACAAACTCGCGACAACTCTACTTCTTAGCATCAGGTACGCCATCTCCAACAACAACATTGATCTTTTCGTACCTGAAATCCCCCGAATGCACGGTGCATTTCCCTGGGATTGTGAGCACAGTCTCCGAGCTATTCTCGAATAACGCCCACAGAAACATCACAACCAATGCCAGCAACGCGCCACATCCTGTCAAGAAAATCAATCCAGAAATGAAACCCAAAGCACAAATCTTTCTCTTCTGCGCTAGCTTCTCCGCACTGTGCTCCCTTGAAAATGCCCTCGGATTCAACGGCTGTGAGTGCAGCCAATGAGGAACATCCCTTGTCCTGAAATTCCAGCTATATACGCTACTAGTCTGCATTGAGTTTGCAGTAGATGAACTCAATCCAACTAAGACCTCTTCGTTTCTCCACATTTCGCCCAAATCAACCTTATAAACCAGCAGAGGAGTGTAGGGCCTAGGGTTTCCAAATTTACTCAACCTAACCTCAATCCTCTTTGAGCTTGAATCGTAATCAACCCAAGAATGCAGCTTCACTCCACTGTTCAAAACCAAGCCGATCGACGATACATTGCTCGTCCTCACCGAAGCAAGACTACCGACGTCAAGGCCGACGTGGTTAGCATTCAAATCCCCGACATTTTCATCAAGAGAGGTGTCAAATTCTACCCCAAGAAATTGATTCTCCTTCAAAAGCCCGAAACTTTCTTGGGAAAATTTGGAGTCGAAGTTTGCGGGCAGTAGCAGGAAGGCCAATCCATCGCCGTTGTGAGGCGAAATTGAGAAGGTGAAATCAGAGGAAAAGGAAAGGGGCTTCCTTGTCTTGGAGGTCGGGGTGGAAAGCCTGATGGGCTTCTTGAGGACGATCAATCCGGCGCTGGGAGAGGAAATTGTGGGATCGGTGAGACGAATGCAGGAGGTGTTGTTAGTGAGCTTGGCATCACCGATGAGAAGGAGGTTCGAACCGAGATGTGGTTTGTTAGGGGTAGAGAGAGTGAAGTGGAGAGCTGATACAAGTGATAAAAGGAAAATCAGAGAGCGAAATGGATGGATCGACATTGGATGAAACTCGAGCAGTTTCGCTAGTCTAGGGTTTCACTGGAATTTGGGGAAATCGAGCTCTCCAATTGTGATCAGAAAAAGGAAAAGAAATGAATGGGTGAAATAACAGAAGACTCCACTTACTCGGCTACTCACGTAATTTTGAGTCCATATAGTCTCAGAATACACCGACTCATTTTTTTGATAGTAAAAAATTTGGAGGTATTTTAATTTTAATTTTTTTTTGAAAGATTGCGTATTTAATTGCAAAGGTTCAATAATTATATTGTAATTATATTTTAAGTTATAGTTCGTGATTTGATTAATAATTTTTTTTTTTAAAAATAACCAAACATGGATTAAATCTACAAATCCACGTATACCAAAAAAAATTAAGTTATCATGATTAAATAATAAATTGTCATTGATATTATTAAGAGAGAGAATTTTTTGGAAAACTTTAGAAATATTTAAGTTAATTGATGAAATATTCTTTTTTCATAAATTAGAGAAAATAAACTTGTACTAAAGTATAATATACAAAAATGAATAAGCAATAATGAGCGGTTATATATTTATATTAAATATATATTAATGCAATAGTCATTGCAGAAGGCATGAAGAGCATATTACACAAAAAATAAATTACTAACAGTGAAAACAAAAATTAAATTAAAATAATCTATTTTTTTACATACTAGCAGGGGAAGTGTGTGCGTTGCACACTATTCATAAACTTTTTACTAATGAAGTTATTATAGTTAAGTAACTGAAAGAAATTTCACATTATTAGAGTTAAGTAATTGTAAGAAATTTCACATGATTAGTGTAATATTAAAATTGTAATATAATACAAGGAAGTTTATTAAATCATACTCTTTAATATTGTAATAGAATACAAGGAAGTTCATTAAAATTGTAATATTGAGATAGTACCCTTGACAGTAAATATTGTTTATTTTTGAAATCTTTAAGAATTATTTTCTTTGTTTATTGTATCCTTTGCATTACTAACATTAAAATAACTGTATATTTTATGTTGAATAATATTTCTGTATAAAATGAAAACGAAAAATTTTATTTTCTCATACGTACGATTGAGTCATCTGTAGAAACTCTTTGCATGTAAGTGTAATCTGCAACAAGGATCTCATAGTTTTTTGCTGTTGTATACGACCTAAATAATAAACAGACATGTATATTAAATTATTAATAATTACGCACATTTATAAAAAAAATGTATGTAATGTATGTTTTACCTAATTTTCGTTTTGCAACTACA
Source organism: Salvia sclarea (assembly GCA_036873715.1). Classification (NCBI taxonomy): domain Eukaryota; kingdom Viridiplantae; phylum Streptophyta; class Magnoliopsida; order Lamiales; family Lamiaceae; genus Salvia; species Salvia sclarea. The sequence continues at coordinate 2,600,055 of JAYJMF010000001.1, read as the reverse complement.
TGTGTAATTGCAATAGTTGATGTTATTTGAATGTCATTTCCTTTATTTTTCACCATATATTTCCATAGAGATATTCCTAAAAATTGAGATATCATGTAAACAATACAATAAATGAAATTGATTAGACCTTATTTTAAATAGATTATGATAGTATGCACTTAAATCAATTATTTTCAATATTTCTTAACGGATATAAACATTACAAAAATAAAATATAAAAATGTAATAAAATAAATAAATAAAGGGGGAACTTACAATTTGTTCATGATAGTTATTTCCCTCGCGGTCTTGAGTACTCCTTTGATATAAATCAGTGCACTAAAACTCCACAAATATCTATTCAATTTATTTTATGATATTGGTACAATAACTCTCCATAATAATCGTATTTAATGATGTAATTAGAGCCAACAAATTCAAAGTACTCTAAAATATGAAACATATCACTTCTTCATAATTTTCGAAGTAAAACCTTAAGCAAAATCTATAGTAGAAAAATAATACGATAATAATATTTTATTTTGTGCCTCTCAACTGAATGAGCATGAACTGCAACCTCACTTTGTGTCTCATAAAAGTATATATATGTAGTTGAAAAATCCCAAGAGTTGTATTCAGAAATCAACCTTGGAGATCATGATAAATCATTCCTTGTACTCGGAAAGAATAGACTCTTCATCTTGCAGATGTGAGTTCTTTATCCTACTTCACACCAAACGAAGTAAATGAAAATATTCAGGAAACAAGTCATGCAACTGATCTGGAACTTCAGGAAATGCAAGTTTTACTTTTTCATTATCGAAAAGAAAAGTAGGAGGTTCATATTCAAATTTTTTAGCACCACAATGAATGCAATCATGAACCTTATTTAATTCATGTAGAATTCATGTAGTGATGAATCTAAATAGATAAATAATGTAACTAAATCAAATATACATCATTCATCTTGGTATTAAATATATATTCATATATCTTAAAAAAAATAATACTTACTGTTCAAATCACTTGGATTTTGTTTATGTTGGGTCCCGGAGGGTGACTGAACTGGTGTATTGTGGGGGTGGGGGAATACACCAGTGGGTTCTTTTTCGAAATAAAAATACAAGACTCAGAGTTCAGTTTTAAAACGAGGCTGAGAAACTGAGACTGAAGTTAGTTCAGTCTGAGTGACTTCAGTATGGGAACTTGTCACCAAACTGAAGTCCAG
>JAYJMF010000001.1:2584873-2598748 GCA_036873715.1 Salvia sclarea | reverse complement strand
CGGGTTTGACCTTATTGGGTCGGGTTGATATTGGGTCAACCCGATAACGACCCAACCCGCACGATATGCCAGCCCTAATACTAGTACTATTTTGCATTTACATGAAGATTCTTCACCTCGCCTTATTCAAGATGCCATCTTTACAACACCCCACTAATGTAAATGCGAATTTAGGATCACCAACTCACTGTGATAATGCCGTCTACGAACAAGTTGCAATCGAGATTGTGGGTACTGAGAAGGAGAGGAAGGAATCCAGTGTGTCGGTAGAGATTGTGGATCTGGAAGATGGAGCTCAGGAAAAGAAGGTGCATTTGGTGAAAATTGAGAGGGGTTGTAGGATATGCCACGTCAGCATGGATGCAACCAATCAAGATTCAGGGTTTCCCATTGAACTCGGATGTTCTTGTAAGGATGATTTGGCTACTGCCCACAACCATTGTGCTGAGGCCTGGTTCAAGATTAAAGGGGACAAGTAAGCTAATTTATTCTTCATTTCACTTTTTGCGCCTTTTTTTTCCTTTATTTTTTGGATTTCTTGAATTTATGTAGTTAACTGCTAGCTGTTATGTTGCTGAATTGGGGAATTCATCAAGTGTTGTGTTCTTGATTCTTTTATGTATCTATGCTTGTGCATAATTGTTTACATATTTTAATAATTGAAGTAGAACACCGAAAGGTTCAGCATGACGAAGATAAATTGGAATGTTCTAGTTTGGATATTTGTAACTTTAGCTTTAAAATAGAGAAAAAAAGAACTACTCTTGTGTTGGACAAAGGGGAAAAGGGGAAATTGATTTTGGAAAAGAAAAGCACCAAAGCTAGGTTATATGAATTTGGAAGATATTCTAAATTTAGAGGAAAAAGATGTGCTCACTAGGAATGATTTGATAGTGAACTATTTTTGTTTCTTATTTAGAGGAAAAAGATGTGCTCACTTTCAGTCGTGGGCTTGCTGCAATGGGGGCTTTTTACTCTTGTTATTATTTGAGATCTAATGGATTCCATAACTTGATAATCAGTCAGTAAAATTAGTTATTTGTTGTGGTTTTCACTCACCTGAATTCTTTAGTAGATGGTCTGATTGTAAAAACCTTAAACATCGATATATTTGCCTTTCATCCTATTCTAATTAAGTTTACCCTGTCGACTAATATTTGTATGACTGAGTTAGCATATCTACCACCAGCATCTCTCATCCCTGTCATATAAATTTTTCTAAAAATGTTACTTGCAAGTGAAATCATCATCTGATCTGACCAGATTGGCCTTGGGCTGCTAGTAGTGGGATGTGGTGTATCTGGATTGCATTTGAAGGTTTCTGATCAAAGTTTTACTGGATCCTTTCATCTTTCGATTATCTGGTCAGTCCTGATAATATATTCTCAAGACAGTTTATTATTACAAGGACTTGGGAAGAAGTTGGATAATAAAAGGAAGCCTTTGCATGATTTTGTACTTTGAATCAATAACAGATCCAATTTCAAAGAAATGTAAAAGTTGAAATACAACCTAATGACTTGAGTCGTTTTTAGGAGAAAATTGAAGTACAACCTAAGCGAAAAGAGCCCGCATACTAAAAATACTCAACTAGCTGGATATAACATAGATAAATTCTGGATTCTGTGTATGGATGTAGTTCAGATGTTATGCTGTTGTATCACGTTATTTTATCAAAAGGGATTAAAAATAAGCTGCTATGGATGCTTGAGATCACGTGGCAATTTGTTGGCATAAGCCCGAATTCCATATTTTGTGAAGGATTCTAGGAATTTATATAATGCGTAATCTACTTTGGAATCATTCTCTTATCAAACCCATCCAATATATCCTTTCGAGAATCTCAGGTGATAGAGAAGTTTCTTCAGAGTCAAAAGATGTCCTCCATTGAAATTATTTTGTTTCTGGATTTTAGTATTTCAAGTTTAGCCTCTTCATTTTCAAAAAGTCATGACATTTCAGATATCTCTAATGTTTTGTTCTACTTGATCTTTGGATGTGGTTTTGAGTATATATTTTTATTCATAGATCATTTACAATCAACTCTCTAAATATGGATGTCAACTTCTTCTGAGGCTTCCCTTAAAACAAATTGTATGTTTTGATATGCAGAACCTGTGAGATATGTGGATCCCTTGCACAAAATGTGGTTGGGGTAGCCGAGGCTGAGCTGTCAGAGTCATGGAACGAGGCGAGTGATGCTGCTGCAGCTGCAGCTACAACATCCTCACCCCCATCTCAGTCACGGAACTTCTGGCAAGGCCACCGCTTCCTTAACTTCTTGTTAGCTTGCATGGTGTTTGCGTTTGTCATATCCTGGCTTTTCCACTTCAACGTGGCTTCCTGAAACCCACGGAGCTGTGAACCGGTAAGAGCCTCCAATGCCCTCTCCTCTCCATTGGCAAGTTTCCTGCCTTGCTTTTCCAGCTCGTATCATCACAAGTGCCACGCCATTAGTGTAATTGATGTTATCTAAATTAAGTTGTGCTTATGAGATATGTCTCTCTGCAGTCTCACGTGTAATATAATATACAACGGAAGCAGTTCTATTTCTGGAGTCGCGTTCGCCTCTAAATCTATCGACTTATGGTGGAGTTGGTAGCCCTCCGGTGATGGTTTCGGAGCGGGGTCTTCAAATATTACGTACTGCTATTATTCTCTGCTGCTGGAATTCACCCCCTACACCAATTTTTGTGTAAGCATATAAATGAGTTAATGCATACCTAGAGGTTGTAGAGGTGTGCCAGTTGATATTTAATCAAATCAAATCAAATCGACTTTGAGTTTCAAACATGATAACAACTTAATATGAACTGGGGGAAGCATGTTATTTGACTGGGACCGGACTCATACTCGAAATATGAAATCTTAATTAAATATCTTTACTTTTGTGGGGGTCCTATAATTAAAGCTTCCATGAAAGTCAGTAGCTTGATATTTATAATATTAAGAAAGTCAAGTAAAGGAATATGTAGTTTATTTATTTCTCTTATAAAATTTTGATATTTTAAGGAAAAGAGATATCGAGTTGTTATATAAATGTTGAATATATTATAGTATGATTTATATCGTCTATTTACTTTAGGTTTTGAATGAGAATAGCTAAATACACAATGATGGTTGTTGACTTGTTGTTCCCTTGGGATGACCAGGGGATGGTTGGGGAGCTTTTTTTAATGAAATTATAAGCTTAGTTATAAGTTGTCTTAAGAATTATAAAATATAATGTTTCAAGAGCTTATCATATGTCAATGGATAATTTAATTTATAAGAATAATGAATTTAGAGAGAAAATATTATAGTTAGAAAGAAAATGCTAAATACCCTTTTAGTGATGGCGTGGATATTTTTTAGGTTAAACTAAATGTCCAAATATCACAAGTTCGAATTCCTCTAACGTCTTTCACAGTCACTTTATAATACAAGCATATGAAATATGGATTACCTCGATATGATCCATCTCATATAATTTAATTATACCAATCATGTTGTCTTTTGGACACAAGTAAAAGAAAAAGAAGATGTACGAACAAACTTTAAGCGAATTATCAATCATATATGTTAACTTCTCATCTTAATTCTCTGGTTCCTTACTTTGTGCTAACAGTCATTGTATGTTTGTAGTAAAGAGTAAAGTAAGATAAGAATTGACTTAGATACTGAACTAAGCAATTCCAAAATTATTAGCTATTAACATATGTTAGCTTACAGTTGAAAAAACAAACGAAATATGATTATGGAAGAAGAAGATATATCCTTATCCCTTGCATGACACTCATGAACGGGTGAGAGATATGCTTTCATTAATAACTATATAGGAAAAATATATCTAGCCACATAATTCAGTTTATCTACAATTAATCCCACTTCATCGATCTCTTATAAAATATCGTAGTATTACAATTGACGTAAAGCAATAATATACAAGTACGAGATAAATATTTACTTGGAAAACAAGAATCACGTGCACACATCAAGAGCAACCTAGTCGTTGAAATAGCAAGGCATTCCCAACTTTTAAACATCCACATCTTTTAGTTATTTATTTGAGTGATTAAGGTAAAAAGCTAAGACTAATTTATATAGTATAAGAACTTAATTAGCGTAATTGGTTTGCTGAAGTATCTATCAATTGAGTACGAACGTATTTTACATAGCCTATTACCCTCTTTAGGTGCATAAGCTTCCCCAGTCGAATACAGAATTCATCTGAATTTCTAATTAATAAGACCCAGCCAGTCACAGCGGATTGGCAGAATCGTATATAGACCAGTCATTATCGTTTATTTTTACATATATTAACTTTGAAAATCACCCTTGACCTCTAAATTGGAATTAAACAGATGAATCATGATAAATTTGTTGTGAAACGTAATAAATGAAAAACAATTAAATTTTCCCTCCTCATGGGATTCGAACCCAAATTCGCGAAGTGCATTCAACAAAACTATATATGAATCAACTGTAGAGACTCACGATCTAATAGCTGAAAAAGTTTCTACTTATTCAAAATTAATTTTATTTTAGGGCTAAATAATGGCGCCCAAAAATAAAAACTTTTTCCGAAATATAATTTTGCACATAACCTTAAAAATTAGCATGTAAATACACAACGTCTAATATTGTTCTAATTTTTTAACACGCATCTATTTTTCAGTGAAATCAAAAGCTTATGTGAGGATTGACAGTACTAAAAGTGTACTGTGTTTCCTGCTTGGGAAAGGAAGTTTGAGATTGTTCATGGAGCAAACAAGTTTGTAGTGGCATTATATATATTGCCATAGGAGACTACATATAATTTTGCCCATAAGCTTTCGATTTCACCTTGAGATAGATTGATGTTAAAAATCGGAATGATGCTAAACTTTGTGTATTTATAGGCTAATTTTTAATGTCATGTGTTGATGAGTCCCAAAGTAACGTTTATGGATTAGCGGCATTTTTCGGACTCCTCACACAAATGTATTAATGCTAGTTTTAGTAGAAACCTAGTTATGACGGAGAAGATGAGAATAAAAACGATGGATGTTGATGGATACTCGATCGCCTTTTAGAGGAAAATGAGAAGAGTAACTGCTCCAGAGAGGTTGTATTGAATGCATATGTGAAGTTAGTCCAAGATCCTTGTTACATTGATTTTTGTCCGGTATTTATAGAAACACATATTGGGGGTATGTTAGTAATTCCAAACCTGCCGTACATGGGTATTTTACTCTTTTTGGTGTGTTGTTTCCTTATTTTCAACGCTCAAAAAGGGGCCTGCCATGCTGACAGATGTCTTTTTTGTACTTGGTTGCATTTTTTCTGACACTCGGTATCAAGAGAATATCTAAGGTCGCTTCGAGGGTGAACCTTCCATTGGGCTTGCACATGTTACCTTTCTACAAATTATGGGTTCTTGTTGATTCTGGCTATTCTTCGGATCTGGTGTCGCCATTGGTTCTGTCGTGGCCTTTGAATGGTTTGATCTTTGCTTGGTTGGGTATGCTTGTTGTTGGATCTGTCACGTATGTTGGGTTTGCTTTCTTCTGTATTTAACCATTTATGTGATTTATGCTGTGGTTTGGGCCTTCCTTTGAGTTGGTCGTTTGGTGATTTATGGGTTTTTCATGGACTGGGGAGGACGTGTTAAACCAATAAACCATGTTCATCATTTTGTGCAAAACCAAAGTTTGGGCAAAGTGTGTGTAGTTAGGCATCATTACCCCTTTTATTTTATCCTATATCTCTATATATGATTACTTTCGCATCCCTCAAAAGTATGTATCCGTCCCATAAAAGTGCGCTCATTCGTTTTTTGAAAATCTATTTCACAAATATTTATGTTAGGCCGGCCTAACGGTTCGGCCAATTGTTTGCCTCTCCTATTTTAAGCCATGAGTCGAGCGAGGGGGAGCCGAAGGCGAACCTGGTACGAGTTCAAAGACAAAATTATTGTCGGTCTTATTATCTATATATTAATTGGGCCGACCTAGAACCGGCCTAACGGTTAGGCCGGTCTAACGTAATGTGCCTCAATCTATTTTAACAAAAAAAGTCAACGATCTTTAGACAATGGAATGGGGATAGGTACACCTTTCACATTGATAAGCATGAGGAGGGAATTGACCCATTTAGCCCCTCCTAGTCGACAAAGTAGGATAAGATTTGAATATATATTGTGCACACGAGGTCAATCCAACCTCAATAGTCAATACGGGCATAACTTAATTGAGCGGTGTTAAATAATGAATACTATCTTGCTCAAATTTTCATTACTTAATCGACAAGGATATATAGAGCACATACACTAGTAGCTAGTATCATCCCTTCAATTCCGTTCTACAACTCTATAAATGATTAAGTTTGCCAGTTAAAACATCGGTCATTTTGCAATTTATTTCTCCTCTATTATATGAAGACTATTGTATATGAAAGAATTATTATTTAATATACGCGCCTCAAAGGCGATTAGAGATATATCTCGTCGTAAAAGAAGATGAAAATGTTTGTCTCCTTAAAAAAATTAGAAAACAATAAAATGACATGGGTCGAGTGTCGTCTTTCTTAACCAACCTCGTTATTGTGGGTTTAAGATGTCGGTAGCATGTGGTGGCTCCACCCGACAAATTGTATGTCGATTAAAGGTTTATTTTTCAATTTTTTAATACATAAATGCATGTTACGACATTACAAATAATTAACTTTTAGTTAGAGGTACAGTCATCCTGGCCTAAACTTCAGGTCTTAATCATTGTTTAAGGGACAATCTTCCTACTCTTTGCTTCATAAACCTCATCAAGAAAACAAATTATATTATGGAAAAGATTGAGATTTTATTCTTGCAAGCATCTATTAATTATTCCTAATAATTTAGATCTTGGCTTCGCAGTATATTTCTCAAATCGATGCTAAATAGATAGAATATATATGATGAGATTTTCTGTTTATTTCAAGATTCAATAGTATCCACCATAATAATAATGAGATAAAAATTGTGTAAAATAAAATTAAGGGGAGTTGTTTGGATTCATGTGAAAGCTATCATATGTAATTTGTAGTTTTATACCTGACAGATCTTTGTATGATGCTAGCTATTATCAATAACTTCTATTATTTATTCATATGAAACATTATGCTGACTCAGTAAGGTTAAAAAATCTGGCGAATGTCGCTGTGTCGCTGTAAAAAGTTAGGAAATGTAAACATATTCACAGAAAATTGTAATGAAATTAAATAAGCTTTTAGGATTGAAATTACATAAATATAGCGTGAATAATTTTTAACCATAAAGTCTAAGATGTAGTATATGAAATTAAAAATAACCATACAATTCAATGGAGAAATTTTTGTTTCTGTATTATATTATATATTAATAAGTTAATTTTGACATCATAATTTTTGTATGCCTAGTATACTTAGTTTGGTAGTATATGTAGAAATATATGCATTGCTAGTTGTTTGGCGGAAGTACGTGGGAACATATCTGATATCCACATTATTAATTTCTACGATTTTTCTGTTGTCCCATTGGTCGTCAGTTTAGATTTATGAGTCTTTGAAAGATGCTTTTGGTCGACCTTGCAACGTGGTCTCAATCAATATGGTTCAATCAAATTTAAGTTAATTTGATTCGCCACTGTTATTCTTTCCGATCATTCTAATTGGCCGATATATTTTTCGCAATCTATTTATTTAGTCATCTTGGCGCTTTAACGATACCTCAATATACCTTATCGCATCACGTATTACTTTACAATTGCAAAAGTTGATCTTTATTATCAAGTTAGCAACTACACTATTAAGTATTTACTTTAATCTTTAAATTAGATGTCAAGTATTTTTGTTTTCGCTGTTTCATCCGCAAATAGTGGTTATCTATAGGTGCACCAACGTACGATACTTTAACCTACTAAATACTAAGGTTAGATGATTAAATGACCAAGCAACTTATCACTAGTCTAACTTATAAGTTTGTTCAAAAGTTAGTTGTGTTTATTCAGTAGAATAAATTAATATTAATAAGTTAGGCTAAGCTAGAATTTGACAATGTCCAGCTCGGAAAACTATGAACTAGCTTAAAAACGTAAAACTATATAATTTGACGTCATTAAAATTAGCTTCTTTACACTATTAGTTATGAGAATATAAATATGTTATGTATTTACTTAATTTGGTATTAGAAAATGAGCAAATTGCAATTTTAATAATAGCAGACCAAATTGCGAACGTGAAATCTATATTATAATTGTATAAGTGAGGACACATAACATTGATTAATGTGGGAAATGATATTATTCCAAATTTCCAATGAGATGTCTGAAAAAGCTAATTGGAGTATTATAGGACAAAAATTAAAGTATGGAGGCGCTGTCTGGCGGGGCATGGAGTATAAATAGATTGGGCCGTGCGGCCATCATATTCATATTCATATTCATCACAACAAACAAACACCAACTCTTTATTGCCGAAGACCAACCTACCAACACAACTCAAAACTATATTCTTCTTCTTCTTTATTCTCCGATGAGGACCTTGTGGCCTAACCTCGACGGCGACGACGGTCTGGAAACGGTCCTGGAAGTCCCGGTGCCCGACGAGATGTTCGCATCCCCCAACAAGTCATGGCGCGCCATCAGAAACTGGGTCCGTGCTCGCCCGCGCCCTGAGTACGAGAGGCGCGCGGTTGAGATTCAGTTCTTGCTCGGCGTCGTCGGAGCTCCCTTGCTCCCTCTCCATATCTCCTCTCCCCACGCTCTCAACGTCAAATCCCATCCCATCGTAAGTCTCTTATCACTTTCCTTCAAACTTTTATTATGTTTAATTAATGATGTAGAACGTACTAATCTAATTGTATATGCAGGAAAAATCGATGGCTTCCTACATAGTGCAGCAGTACATAGCGGCTTCAGGGGGCGACCACGCTCTCAACTCGATTCAAAATATGTGCGCCATAGGGAAGGTCAAGATGGCTCAAGTTGCAGATTTGAGCAGCGATAAACCTAAGATTAGAAAGATAAAAAGCATGGAGAAGGGTGCCGGCGAATTAGGCGCATTCGTGCTCTGGCAGAAGAGCCCTGCTCTCTGGAGTCTGGAGCTCATGCTTTCCGGCTTCAAGATCAGCGCCGGCTGCGACGGCAAAGTCGCCTGGCGCCAGACTCCGTGGCAGAACTCTCGCGGCCCGCCACGGCCACTCCGCCGCTCCTTGCAGGTATTATTAATTCGTTTCAATACTCAGTCAAATTTGTTGACAAAAGGGCTCAAAGGCATGTTTAGATTTTCCAACAGATTACCTAATTAGAAGCTTCACCGTGTGAATAGACTTTCATAGTCCAAAAACGCGCATATATATTTTCGATCACCATCAAATATTTAATTGCGCTTGTCAATTTGTCGCTAATAACTCAAAGTCATCCTCAAAAAAGTCAAACTACATTAATACATAAGTCCCCTCAAATAATATTGTCATAAAAGTCATGCACTGATTTGTTGTGATGAATGTTTGGTGTTTAGGGGCTGGATCCAAAGGGGACAGCAGAGTTATTCTCCAACTCCATCTGCATCGGCGAGAGGAGAATCAACGGCGAAGAGTGCTTCGTGCTTAAGGTGGAAGCAGAGGCTTCTACACTTAGAGCAAGAAGCAGCAGCAACGCAGAGGTAACGAAACACACAATCTGGGGGTGCTTTAGCCAGAAAACAGGACTACTAGTCCAGCTAGAAGACTCTCACTCACTAAGAATAAAATCGGGGGGAAAGCAAGCCCATTGGGAGACCAAAACGGAGTCGATGATCCAAGAGTACCAAACCATCAAGGGTGTCAACATTGCTCACGGTGGCCGGACCACAGTGTCGCTGTCGAGGGCAGAAAGCCACAGCACAAGTAGAATGGAAGAGTTATGGAGCATCGAGGAAGTCGACTTCAATGTGAAAGGGCTGTCCACAGATTGTTTCCTGCCTCCTGCAGATTTGCAAGAGGAGGATAAAGAATGTGATGAAGCCGATGAGGAACAATTGAGGTACAAGTTTTTGGACAAGTATAGTAAGAGCTGTTCTTCCAGAAGTGGGAAGAAGGTGGCGGCCATTGATGAAGACTATGCTTCAGATTATGATGATGACTTGTAGTAGATTAATTGTAGCATGTCTTTTTTCCCCCCATATTTGTACATAATACAGAATTGATTACATAATTAATCTACTCATATACATATTTTCAACCTTAATTAGTAAAGCATCTCCTCCACGCATACATTTCGCAATCTCAACAACTCAATTGGTGATTAGTTGATTAATGATCTATGTCAGTCTTAACTCGTCTGGCCGAGACACAAATTAATTTAACTTTAGGGGACTAGTTTATGTTTCTAATAAGTGAAGTTTGAAGAAAACAACAAAGAATTACAGAATGGGTAGATAATAAGACAAATGAAAATATGTACATGTATACGATTAGATTTAATTTTAAACCTAATAAATTTTAAAAATGAGTCTTTTTTTAACTTGAGCATTCCTAATTTTTTAGATCAAGACAAAATGATGCATGTTACAAATTAGATATGCGAAAATAGAATAAATTAGCAATCTTAAAGAAACAAAATTGAGTATGAAATGATTAAGCATGACTCTGAAATGCAGCAAAGGAGAAGGTGGTGTCGGAGTGAACATAACTTTATATAATTAAAAGTAAAGGGCATATTAGTATACACTTTGTATGGGTCTCTTTTGTTGGACTCAACTTCTAACGAGCATCAATTTGCAGTAGCTTTGCCATTGTAAAAGTGTGGTGAAATCGAACCCATCGATGAGGCCCATAACTTCCCGGACCCTGATTTAGTCCACCAATTGAAAGTATACCTTTATATCCCATTTTTCTTTGTTTAATTAGTAACTAGTGTTAAGCCCGTCCAATGGGATGGGCTATGATTAATTCCAAAATTTGTATATAGGTGACGAAGACAATACCTACCTAGTAATATTGAAGAAGAAAAAAAGTACAAAAATATTTTTGAAATTAAAATTATATCGAACATCATAAAAAACTTCTATACTAAAAAAATTACATAAAAATATTATAGAAAACCTCATTATACACAATATTTTCAGTGGATCTACGACTTTCATCATTATCTTCACATATCAATATTTCTAAAAATAATGGTTAGTGTAGCCCAATTAATTAAATCACTTAGTCCAACTTGTCTATCCAGTCAGACGATTCGCCTCAGTTGCTCACCAATAAGCCCAATAGTTATAATTAAGTCACAGAAAATTCATATTGGGGCCCAAACACGGGGGACAAGCGAGTCTAGCATGTCAAACCCTAGCCAACACGATATGCTTGGAAAGGAAGTTGAGGAGATCGTGAGTTATCTCTTCCCGGAGAATAGCTGGCGGAGCAAAACAACAATGATTGATACGCGGTTCTGAAGTTCTGAAGACTGAAGACTCAAAGACTGAAGTTCTGAAGACTGAAGGCTCGAAGACTGAATTTCAAGAAGCAAGAGAAGCAGTATGTGAGGTTCTACACGTGGCAACTAAACTTCCTAAGTTCGGTATAAAGTTTTGACAAAACTGAAATTTTCCCAGTAAGTTACTGATGCCACGTGGAAAGCTGTTTGTTTCAAAGGAGAGTCAGCGCATTAAATGCGAAAGGTTTGAAGATCGTCCTCTCTCTAGAAATAGCGCGAAGACCTTACCTTTTTGGTGCAAAACATTTCTAAGTGCTCTTTACCTTACTTCTTAGAATCACGCCGAATCCGGAATATAGGAAAGAGAGATTCAAGTTGCAGATGTCCTCCCAGTTCTTTGTCTCTTAACGGCAGATTTGAAGATACGATCTCCTCCAACGGATCTATTTTTGAATACGCCTATAAATAGAGGACTTCTCCAACACTTGAAGGTTACCGACTCAACGCATAAGCCAAAATTCTGCAGAATTCAAGAGCCAGTTCAAGCGTTCAATTTCACATCAGTTTGAGTCGAAGAAGAGAACCCAGCTTTAAGTATTAAATACCCTTAGTATCCTATTAAGATAATTTCTTGTTCTCTTAGAAAATCTAAGCCATCAGATTCTCATCCCAAGCTTAGATACCCTGATTACAAAGTGCATGTTCTCTGTAATTAGTTGGAAGTTTTTCAAACCCCTCCTTTCAAAGTTAGAAAAGAGTGAGTTTGTGTGTGTTCAAGACAAGTGTCTGAACACTAGGTCCTTAGCACCCGTGAGCTAAGAGTTTAGGCTTTCTTAGTGCCCGTAAACAGAGAAGAGAAAATCCTACACTGTGAGTAGGTACTGATGAGTAAAGTCAGTGTAAGGTTTGTTGTGCACCCGCAAGCACAAGCCCAGAGTGATTGACTGTTTGATCAGCAGTCTGTGGACGCAGGAGGTGTTTCTCCGAACCACGTAAAATTCCCTTGTGTGCTTTAAATTTTTGTGATTTGTTTCTCCATCTTTATTTCTCTGCAAACTGAACCTCTAAAAACTGATCACTTAACTCTAAGTGTCTTCGTGATAACTAAAAGGCTAATCTAAATCGTTTTCCGCTGCTTAGTTATTAGTCTAACTGATAAATCTTCTGATAGTCAGTAAGATTCATAATTCTTCTTTTCGTTTTCAAAATTAAGGCTGAACTCTGTGAACTTCAGATTGACAATGAGTTTTTCATACTGAAGTTATCTGACTGAACATTTCTCAGTCATAGTCTTAACCTATTTGTAAACTAATCTCTGTAAACTAATATTCAGTATCAGTTTCTCCTTGTGTTTTTCAAAAATAGCCTACTGGTGTATCCCTCCCCCCCCCATACACCAGTTCAGTACTCCTCCAGGACCCAACATTACCTTATTCATTGTTCTATATTATGTGAATGAGCAGAGGGGATAAAAAAGAATGGAGAAAAGAAACTTTATGGGATGCCACGTGTCAGCATCATGTGATCTCGGCTTTTTTGAATGTGTGGTCTAAAATTGGACCTATATACTACCTAAGTTATTTAAATATTAAATTTATAGTCTCTCCAATCGATTAACTTATAATATTAATCGGTTGTGAAGATGATTCCAATCGGTCAAAAAATTCGATTAGAATAAAGATTTGTTTTTTTTTTCACCCGATTAGAATGTTGCATTTTCACGATTAGAATCATCATTATTGTCGATTAGAATCTATAAAGTACCAATTAGAATCAAGTTTTAAGAATTTTTAGTTGTAGTGATGAATTTCTATCATTTGGTGTTGTTATTATCCTATTTAGATGAAGTTATTATCATAGATTAAATTATTGATTATTGATTAGAATCATAATAATTAGTTTTCTTTTAAAAAAAATGATCGCTTAGAATGTTGTTTATTGTCGATCGAAATGTCGAAAGTACCGATTAGAATCGAATTTTGAAAATTTATGCTCATATTTTAGTTTAATATCTATCATTTGATGAGCTAATTATAATTGTTTAAATTATTGAGTAAAATCATAATACTTAGTTTTTTTTTTAAGTTTTTAATCGATTAGAATGTTAAATTATGACGATTAGAATGTTGCTTATTATCGATTGGAATGTTGACGATGATCTTTCCCGAGGTTGCAATGCTGATGTTGAGCTGGAGGTCTATGCTAGGGATGGCAATCGGGCATGGCGGGCGTGGATAATGACTATCCATACCCATACCCAAAAACTAAATGGATAGTAAATTCTACCCCTGAAGCTACCCAATGGATATCAAACCCTCTCAAACCCACCACCCGCGGATATCCGCCGAGTGGCCGGTACCCGCGCCCGTCACCCATCGGGTATCCATCACCCGCTACCTGTTGGATACCCACCAACCCGCTAATTCGCGGGTATCTATTACCCGCCACTGGATGGATACCCACTATCCGCGGGTATCCATCACCCACGAAC